>WNWU01013349.1:1550968-1601118 GCA_012654045.1 Ptyas mucosa | reverse complement strand
ATTCGAACTCTTTGAATGGAATAGTCATAAGGCAAGAGGACTACAGAACTAGGGCATTTGCAGATGATCTGGTTGTTACCCTAACACGGCCGATGAAATCAATAATCCAGATGAAAGATATTATAGAAGAATATGGCATGATATCTGGTTTTAGACTGAATCAGAAAAAAACTAAAATGATTGTTAAAAATTTGACAGAGAGCAAAAAAAAGGAACTGGAAAGAATGGCAGGTTTCGAAATTGTCTCAAAGGTTAAATATTTAGGAGTACAAGTCGCAGACTCAAATACAAAACTGTTTCAAAACAATTATGAGGTTCTGTGGCAAAAGATACAAAAAGATATGCAAACTTGGAAGAAACTGCTGTTATCTTTACTTGGAAGAATATCAGCAGTAAAAATGAATGTTTTACCCAGATTTATTTTTTTATTTCAAATGATACCGGTGCTCAAATCTGATAAACCATTGCTAGAATGGCAAAAAGGAGTGAATAAATTTGTTTGGAATGAAAAAAAACCGAGAGTGAAACTGAAAATTATGCAAGATACTCGTGAGAGGGGTGGTCTTAAACTTCCAAACCTTCGATTATATTATGAAGCAGCTGCATTGACAAAAATAAGTGATTGGTTTGGAAAAACAAAGACTGAATTGCTGAATATAGAAAGTCACGACCTTGTTTGGGGATGGATGCTGGGTTGGGTTCATCAATTGGAGCCCTGGGCTAGTATATTTCCTAGATATCCCCCGTAATGAGCAATTACATAAGTAAAATTTATTCACACCTAATGCTAAATCATAACTGGGTTTATCTTTAATTGTTTTAAATATGTATTAGCCAGAGCTGGTTTTGCTTTCATTCTGTGCTAAAATTATGTACTTAATAAAGTTTTGCATGAAGAAATTGGATCATCTGATCAGTGCTTGCTGGTTTGGGTTTGTCAGTTGGAACCTTTACATTAAACCAGCTCTGCTAAAATTCTAAACCAACAAAGGAGTCCTGGGCCCTTGCAGCTTGTCTGGCTACCTGTGGAAGATCTATGAAAAGATCCAGGAGAAAATGGCTGGGTAGAGTGTAAATGAGAGCAGGCAGCTGATCCTGGGATGGGGCTGGCAAGGAAGACTCTGATTTTGGTCCAAGTGGACATTGATACTCAGATGGTGGAGAAGCGGCTGGGGGCTGGGGGCCTCCGCCGACCAGGAGAGGAGCTGTGGCAGTGTGTACCACTGGAAATGAGTTCAAGCGGCAGAAACATAAGGAAAAAGAACCTTATAAAAGAACCTAATTATATTGAATTGCCCAGGAATTAGCCAGAGCTGGTTTTGCTTTCATTCTGTGCCAAAATGATGTTTTCAATAAAGTTTTGCATGAAGAGATTGGATCGTCTCAGCAGTGCTTGCTGGATTGGTTTTGCCAGTCGGAACCTTGACAGTATATTTCCTAGATCTAGATTACAGATAAACATAGTTGGGAGGGACCTTGTAGGTCATCTAGTCCACCCTCCCAAACAAGAGACACTACACTATTTCTGACAAATGACAGTCCAATCTCTTCCTGAAAGTCTCAAGTGATAAAGCTCCCACAATTTCCAAAGACAAGCTGTTCCAGTGGTTGATTGTTCTCACTGTCAGAAAATTTCTCCTTATTTTCAGGTTGAATCTTTCCTTATTCAGTTTCCATCCATTATTTCTTGTCTGGCCTACAGGTGCTTTTGAAAATAGCTTGACCCCCTCCTCTCTGTGGCAGCTCCTCAAATATTGGAAGACTGCTATCATGTCTCCCCTGGTCTTTCTCTTCACTAGACTAGTCATGCCCAGTTCCTGTAACCGTTCTTCATATGTTTTAGTCTCCAGTCCCCTAATCATCCTGGCTGCTCTTCTCTGCATTCTTTCTAGAGTCTCCACATCCTTTTTATAGTGTGATGACCAAAACTGGATGCAGTATTCTAGATGTGGTCTTACTAAGGCTTTATAGCGGTATTAGTACCTCACTTGATCTTGATTGTATCCCTCTGTTAATGCAATTTAGGATTGCATTGGCTTTTTTAGCTGCCGCTGCATACTGCTGACTGATATTTAACTGGTTATCCATTAAGACTCCACGATCCCTCTCACAGTTACTACTATTAACTTTTGGTTTTTCTTGCCTAAGTGTAAGACTTTACTTTTCTCTACATTAAATTTCATTTTGTTAGATAGGGCCCAGTGTTCAAGCCTATGAAGATCCATCTGGATCTGAAGCCTATCTTCTAAGGTGTTAGCTATTCCTGCCATCTTAGTATCATCTGCACGTTTGGTAAATTCCCCTTCTATTCCGTCATCTAAGCAATTTATGAAGATATTGAAGAGTACTGGACAAGACAGAATCTTGTGGTACCCCACTGCTAACTTCCTTCCATGTAGACTTAGACCCATTAAGGACTACTCGTTTAGTACGGTTTGTCAGCCAGTTACGAATCCATCTGGTGGTGATGCTATCTATCCCACTTTTTTCTAGCTTACTAAGAAGTAGATTGTGATATACTTTGTTGAATGCCTTGCTGAAGTCTAAGTATCTAATGTCCACAGTATTTTGCTGGTCTAGTAATTTAGTCACAGTGTTGAAGAATGAATGATTAGTTTGGCATGATCTGGCTTTAACAAACCCGTGCTGATTGCTAGTTATTACTCTACTTGTTTCCAGATGTTGGCAGATCTGTTTTTTTAATTATCTTTTCCAGTATCTTCCCAGGTATTGATGTTAGGCTGATTGGTCTGTAGTTTCCTGGATTCCCCCCCCTTTTTTTTTTGAAGATGGGAACCACATCAGCTCTTTTCCAGTCCTCTGGTAGTTCCCCCGATGCTCCAGGAGTTTTGAAAGATGTGGTGCAGTGGTTCTGAGATGACATCTGCCAGCTTCTTTAGAACTTGGGGATGTAATCCGTCAGGTCCCAGTGATTTCTATTCATCAAGATCAGACAGGTGTTTTCTTACTATTTTTTTGCTTATTTTAATTTTTATTTCTAGTCTGTCTTCTACAGTTATATTTTTGGTAGGTTGAACTATAGTTTCTTTTTGTATGAAGACCGATGCAAAGAATGAGTTAAGCAGCTCTGCTTTCTCTATGTTGCTTATTACTTTCTTGCTGTCTTCTCTCTTTAGGGGACCCTTCCTTGATTTTTTTCTTGTTATTTATATGTTGGAAGAAACTCTTTTTTATTATCTTTGATTTTTGTTGCAAGTCTTTGTTCATTCTAAGCCTTTGCTTTCCTGACTTCATCTTTGCAGACTCTGACTATTTGCTGATAGTCTGCCTTAGTTGTGTGTCCCTCTTTCCATTTTTTGTACTTTCAATTTTGTACTTTCCTTTTTGTCTTTCAATTTGTCAGAGAGATCTTTGTGCAGCCATGCTGGTTTCACATTGGATTTCTTTTTTTTCTTTCTCAGTGGTATTGTGCTGGTCTGGGCTTTTATGATTGTATTTTTCAAAGTTTCCCAAGATTCTTGAGTTGTTTTCTCCTTTAGGATTTTCATCCAAGGAATCTTTTCCAAGTTCTCTCTGAGTTTATTAAAATCAGCTCTTTTAAAATCTAAGACTCTGATATCATTATGTTCTATTGCTTGTGTTTGTGTTATTTTGAATTCTAGTATGACATGGTCACTCTCACCGAAGATTTCTGCAGTTTCAACTCCCTCTATCATTTCTTCTCTGTTTGTAAAAATTAAGTCCAGTATGGCTGTCCCTCTAGTTCCCTCCTCTACCTTTTGGACAACAAAGTTGTCAGCTAGGTTGGTTAGGAACCTATTTGATTTCTCATTTGGTGCAGAATTAATTTTCCAGTTGTTATCAGGGTAATTGAAGTCCCCCATTGCTATTGTAGTGTGTTTCCTACATATATTTGTTAGTTGGTTGGCAAAAAGGACATCTATTTTTTCTGCTTGATTGGGTGACCTATTGATTGGGTGAACTTCTGCTTGATTGGGTGACTCATAGGTATACACCTATGGCTATGTCATTCCTTTTTTCTTTTATATTAACCCCTATGCATTCTAGGAGGTTTTCGTCTTTTGTTTCATGCATCTCTATAGCAATATAACGGTCCTTTACATACAGTGCAAATCAGGGATGAAATCTAAAATTTTTCCCTACCGGTTCTGTGGGCGTGGCTTGGTGGGGGGTGTCCTGTGACTTAGTGGGTGTGGCCAACTCGATGTCACTCACAACCACACCCACTCAGTCACAAGACCCCCTCCCATCAAGCCACGCTCACAGAATTGGTAGGGAAATTTTTTAATTTTCTATTCTGCTGTGGTGTCCTTACCTTTCTTCCACAGCTCCACCCACTCACCCCATTTCCCTGAGTTGGGGAATGCATCATTCCCTGACTCTGGCCTTGCCGCGGAGCCGCTGCCTGCTTGCTCTTCACCACATGGCTCTGCCCACCCACCCCATTCCCCGGAGTCGGGGAATGCACCATTACTCGACTCCTACTGCTCACCTTTCTCCCGTGGCTGGCTGTCAGGGAAGGCAAGTGCCCGAAAGTTATTGGAGTCGCTCACTCTTCTTGAATGAGCTGCTCTGGTCCATGCGCTGGCTGCGTAAGTGCACACTGTTTATTTAAGTCAGCGGCAGATTGGGTGTGCGCTTGCGCAGCCAGCGCGTGGACCAGAGTGGCTCATTCAAGGAGAGTGAGTGACTCCAGTAACTTTTGGGCACTTGCCTTCCCTGACAGCCAGCCGCGGGAGAAAGGTGAGCAGTAGGATACACTGCGTGGCGAAGGGCGAGCAAGCAGCGGCTCTGCAGCAAGGCCGGAGTTGGGGAATGGTGCATTCCCCGACTCCTGGGAATGGGGTGGGTGGGCAGAGCCTCCAGCTGCCATTGCTACCGGTTCTCCGAACCACCAGCCATCATCGCTACCTACTCGCCCGAGCTGGTCCGAACCGGGAGCATTTAACCCCTGGTGGAAATCCACGTCCTCTTTTATGGGATCTGGGTTTTTTAAATAGTTTGTATTCTTCTATCAGTTTGTTCCAGTCATGGGTTTCATCCCACAAAATGTCTGTTATTCCAACTATCTCATATCCACCTTCATGTATTAGTAGTTCTAGTTCTCCCTGTTTGTTCCCCAGACTTTGTGCATTTGTATATTGGCACTTGAGATCTTTATGTCTGATGCTGTGTATGCTTCTGCCTCTTATTTGGTGTTTGAGTTTGTCTTCCTTCCCATCCCTTTTTAATAATATCCCCTTGAATAGCAGAAATAGAAGTAATTACATAAGTAAAATTTATTCACACCTAATGCTAAATCATAACAGGGTTTATCTTTAATTGTTTTAAATTTAAATTGATTGCTTATTTGTACTTTATGACTATAATTAAGCATTGTATCCTACAATTCTTGACAAATGTATCTTTTCTTTCTATGTACGCTGAGAGCATATGCAACAAAGACAAATTCCTTGTGTGTCCAATCACACTTGGCTAATAAAGAATTCTATTCTATTTTCCATTGTGGTGCTTAGGCAGTTCAAGTGTGGGTTTCTCTCATCTGCTTACTAGGGACTGAATGTAGTATTTCTTTAAATCTGTTGTGGCCACGCCTCCTCTGCTCTGTTGAGTTTCAGTTATTTCGCTCAGTCTAGCGATAGGATCGTGTGTAAACCTCCTCTTGCAGCAGTAAGGTTAGTTTGAATTCTTTTATGTTTATTTTTTTCTAGATAGTGAAATTTGGTTTTTATTTAGTTTAGAAGGAAGCAGAAGAGGAGTTATTGTTGTTGGGACCAGCTTGCGGTGGCAGCTGTTTCCCTTTGCTGCGGGGTGGGCAGATTGTCTCTGGGGCTCCAGGGCGACTGCCCACAGGAAGATTTCTTGCAGCAGTCAGGTTTGTTGCCCTGTGTGTGTGGGCAGGCCCGTTGGACTCTTGTTGCCTTGGATTTGCCATCGGTTCACCGGTCTGCCGACATAACTGCCTCCGCCTTTGCTCCCGATTAGGTGGCGGCTCCAGAGTCCCTGCTGAGAGAGAGAGACAGGCTCTGAGGGTTTTTAACCCTCACAGCACCATTCGGAGTGCTTTCTTTGCTCCGGCGCACAGAAGGACAGCCCTTGAGGATCGGCGTGGAGCAGGATTGCTGGATGGGCCAGATTGCCGCGGAGGCGCTTCGGAGGCTTGGAAATTGGTCTCACGCCATTTTTGTGAGATTTGAGAGGTGGCTGGGGGTGCGGAGATTTGAATCTCCCACCCATTCCTTTCTGGCAGGCTGTTTAGCGAGGAGGCTAATGGGAAGGGTAAAATCTATCCCTAAGACAGTTTAAGTGCAGAGAGCATGGGGGTTGGGAGGAGTCTGGACCTTATGCCTCTTTTCCTTGCTGGAATGTGAAAGAGAAACTTAGCTTTCTTCTGCTCTGCAATTTTTTTTGCATCGGCTGCAGGTTCTTGGGTTGTCTTCTGCATTTCTGTGACTTCTGTGGTGATATCATTTATTGTATTGTGACCATTTGGCTGGTTTAAAATAGCTATGGGGGATCAGGAGTTCTCTTCAGATATAGAGCAGCCTACTAACCCCCCCCCCCCCAAGCTACCAGAGCTACCTGATTTACTTATACCAAAGTAAATCTAAAAGCTCTGTTTCAGTGGGCAAGAAGGAGTCTGGGGACCAGATACTCCCCTGCCTTTTATCAAAATCCTCAATTGGGGATAAGGATGCCCAAAGGAGACATGTTGCTTTGGAAAAACATTTTGCTAAAGCTCAACAAAAGGCACAATCTGCCAGTGCATCTGTTTCCTTTCAGCCAGAGGTTCTGGACCCTTCTGTACAGTCTTCTATATCCATGTCTCAACCCAGGGGGGTTTCATTACCTACTGAGGTTCAGGATTCTTCTTCAGATCCCCACTAGGTCAACCCTGCAGGAATGCAGGTGGGACAGGTTTCAGGGAGACTGGCTTCTACAGCGACATTTACCACAACAGCAGCAGGGCTCCGCTTGGGGGAGGAGCAGGGATCTGCCCAACCTTTGGATTTTCAAACCTTGTTAACAAATGCCTTAGCTCAAGTTCTGGCTTCAGGTTTACACCAAGGGGGACAGAGACAGGCAGCAGTGCCAGGGTGGCAGCCCCAGCCTCAGGCTCACCCAGTTCCCAGGCCAGTGTCACCAGTCAGCAGGACTTGGTTTGCAGTGAGGGAGCCTGGATGGAGGAGGATAGCAGGGACCCTGAGTTTTCAGAGGATGAAGGTGTGTTACCAGACAAGCCAGCCTTCACCACCCTCTTTCGTCCTTCAGTGTTTAAAACTTTGCTTCGTAAAACCAAGATAGCCACTAATATGGGCACTATTGTGGATCCTAAAGATCAGGGTTCTGAAACTGCTAAACCTCATAGGGAATTGTTTGCAATTCCTACTCCAGACCAGGATTTCATCCCTTGTCTAGAGTTATTTTCTGAAGTTATCAAGCGACAGTGGGACCAGCCTGGTGGGTTAGTGGCACCCAGTGGCCATGATAAGAAGTTGTATTGTGCAGATCCTGTTTTAGACAGTCTGCTCAATTTCCCATCTGTTGAACCTCCGGTGGTTAGCCTTTCTTCCTCAATAGTTTTGTCTCAGGATACAGGGGAAGTCTTGAAGTCAGAGGATAGGAGAGTGGAGAATTCCTATCAGAAAACTCAGCAATCAGAAGCTTGGGCCGTAAGAGCATCCACTGCGGCTTCTTTCTTTAATCGTGCCACTTTAATTTGGCTGTGACAGTTGAGAGAACGTCTTCCTCTGGAGGATGTTAGGATCCAGCAGGATATTAACAAGATGGTAGCGGCTACTGAGTATTCAGCCGACGCCTGTTTAGATGCGGCTAAATTTGCATCACGGGCCTTAGCTTCTTCTGTTACTTCCCATAGGCTACTTTGGTTATGCCTTTGGAGAGCTGATTTGAAATCTAAATGGAAGCTGGCTTCAGCTCCTTACAAAGGTTCTAACCTTTTTGGACCGGCTATTTTAGTAGAGGGTAAGGACAAGAGGAAGGTACTGCCCACTTCCTATAGGAGGCCGGACCATAGATACTCTCCGTATTTCCAACGGCAGCCCTTTCAGCAGGAAGCTGGACCCAGTGGGTCCTACTCGCTTAGGCCTTATTCCCAAGGGTTTGATAGGTCCTCGGAAAGACAGTCCTTCAGAGATAGGGTAAATTCAATCCCAATGCCAAACGACCTTACAGAGGTACGAGGCAGCGGGCCGCTAAAAGGGGCAAGTGACTCACCGTCTCATCTTCCCATTAGTAGCCGCCTAAGTCATTTCCTCATCCAATGGGAGGTCACATCGTCCAACACTTGAGTGCTTCGGACGATGGGGCAGGGACTCACCCTGGAATTCCACTCCAGCCCTCCAGATCATTATGTTCAATGTCCCATTTCCAGAAATCAGGACAAGTGTCATTTTATGGCTGCAGAAATTGAGCATTTGCTGGACATAGAAGCAATAGAGCCAGTTCCCTCAAGGCAGGAAAACACAGGGGTGTATTCAATTCTTTTCCTGGTACCCAGATCATCAGGGGGTTGGTATCTTGAACCTCAAATCCCTAAACAAATTTGTTCAATACTGGCGGTTCAAAATGCAATCCCTCAGAACTATCCTGGGATGCATATGGGATGCCGATGTAATGACATCAGTGGACCTTCGGGAGGCGTACCTCCATGTCCCAATCCATCCGGCATATCAGAAATTTCTGAGATTTGCTTACGCCAACCATCATTACCAATACAAGGCCATGCCGTTCGGTCTGTCATCAGCCCCGAGGATGTTCACCAAACTGTTGGCAGCGGTGGCAGCATCCATCAGATTGGTTCCAGTTCACATTTTATGTTACCTAGATGTCTTAATTCTTTCACCCTTACATCAGCAGGCCAAACAAGACCTGGACATTGTTTGCCAAATGCTCAGTCAGCACAGATTTTCTATCAACCTAAAGAAAAGTCACCTGCAGCCCACAACATATATCATCCATCTGTGGGCTATAATAGATTCAGTGAAGGGTCAAGTTTTCCTGTCAGCTGACTGGCAGAGGGACATCAGGGACCTGGTGGCACACATATTGGCACAGAGATGAGTAACCTTGCTCAGTTTGTCTCAGTTTCTAGGAAAATTTATTTCATGTATTGCCATCATGCCGTGGGCATGCAGACATGTGAGGCCTCTTCAATGGTTCCTGCTGCCATTCCGGAAGGCCAGCCGGGGCAGCTCTCAGTCCAAGGTGGTCCTGCCGTACAAGGTACGTGCTTCCCTCAAATGGTGGGCCTCGAGGGCCATTCTGAAAGGGTGTGTGTTTCAGGAATCTAATTGCATCGTGGTGACAACAGATCTGAGCCTCACTGGCTGGGGGGCTCACCTGGGTTCTCAGGTGGTCCAACGACTATGGTCCCAGACAAATGCCAAGAATAGCATCAATTGGCTGGAGCTAAGGGCCGTGCACCTGGTACTTCACACTTTCAGCAAATATTGATCCATCAGCATGTCCTGGTCTTAACCGACAATATGTCTACGAAAGCCCACATAAATCGGGAGGGGGGCACTCACTTTCGAGCCTTGATGTCAGAGACAGAGAGTTTGATGAGCTGGGCAGAGGCCCACACCTTGTCATTGAAAGCAGAGCACATCTCTAGGGATGCCAACATCAGAGCAGACTGGCTGAGCAGGATGCAGCTGGATCTGTCAGAGTGGAGAGTTCATCTGGATCTGTTTCAGGAACTAGTTCGCAGGTTCGGCCAACCGACGGTAGATATGTTCGCCTGGCCGGAAAATGCTCAGCTTCTAAGGTTCATGTCCCGTTATCCTTGCAAGGGGGTTCTGGATTGCAACGCTCTTTGCTCAAGTGGCCGCCAGGCCTTTTGTATGCCTTCCCTCCAATTCCCCTCCTCCAGAGAGTCATTCGAAAACTGTTAACAGAACAGGCAGAAATACTTCTGGTGGCTCCTTATTGGCCAAGGTGCTCCTGGTATGTCGACCTCATGAGTCTCTCAGTGTCCCGTCCTTGGAGGATTCCTCAGGACAAGATCTCTCTCAGCCAGGGGGTCATGCTCCATCCAGACCCTCAGTGGCTACAGTTAACTGTGTGGCACTTGAGAGGATCCTCTTGAGGAAAGATAATCTTTCTGGGAAGGTGGTTAACACCATCCAGGCCACCAGGCGGCCTTCCACTATTAGAATATATGATGCTTCGTGGAGGGCCTTCTGCCTGTGGTGGTCTCAGCATCATGTGGATCCTACATCAGCGTCCATCTCTGACATTTTAGAGATTTTACAGTCAGGAGTGGACAAAGGGTTGGCCCCAGCCATGCTGAGGCATCAAGTTGTGGCCTTGTCAACAGTGCTAGCCCAGGATGTTCCCCACTCTCTTGCACAGCATCCAAGGATTCAGGGGTTTCTTCAGGGGGCCAGCAGTCTTAGGCCTCCTGTGATACATAGATATCCTATGTCCTTAGTTCTTCAAGCCCTTACAGCTTCCCCTTTTGAACCATTAGCTTCCATTAGTTTACGACTCTTGTCATTCAAAATTGCCTTTCTCCTAGTCATTACTTCGGCAAGAAGGATTTCAGAGCTGGCTGCCCTGTCCATTAGGAGTGATTTATGCATTTTCCATCCCAATACAGTAATCCTGAGAATGGATCCCTCATTCCTGCCAAAAGTGAATTCTAATTTTCACTGGGCCGAGGAGCTGGTGTTACCGGATTTTTGTCCAGCACCCAAACACCCGTTAGAAGTGGAGTGGCACACTTTAGATGTCAGGAAGGCTCTCCGTAGGTACATTGCAAGGACAGCCTCGTTCAGGAAGACTGAGGTGCTTTTGGTATCTTTTCACCCGTCTTCCATGGGGAAGAAAGTTTCATCCATGACTATAGCTCGCTGGATTAGGGCTTATATTTCATTAGCATACAGCAGCAAGGACAAACCTTTACCTGGGAGGGTGTTAGCCCACCCTACAAGGAGTGTGGCTACATCTGCAGCCTGGTCCACTCAGGTTTCCATAGGAGATATTTGTAGGGCGGCCACGTGGACGTCGTTAACACTGTTTGTGAAACATTATAAGTTAGACAGCTATGCCTTGGCTGAGGCGTCATTTGGGTGTAGGGTGTTACAGAGTATCCACTCAGCTCCCCGTGGCGCAGTCAGCCTCCCTCCCACTGAGTTTAGGGCTTGGGTACATCCCACACTTGAACTGCCTAAGCACAATGGAAAATGGATGTTGGCTTACCTGAACATCCTTTTTCGTTGTGGTGTGTGGCAGTTCAACCCGCCCGTCAGGCTGCCTGGTTGGTTATGGCCGGGGAGGATGTTTCTGTTTGCTTCGTAGGACACGTTGGTGGACGGCGCCTTTGCGAAATAACTGACGCTCAACAGAACAGAGGAGGCGTGGCCACAACAGATTTAAAGAAATATTACACTCAGTCCCTAGCAAGCAGATGAGAGAAAACCCACGCTTGAACTGCCACACACTACAATGAAAAGGGATGTTCAGGTAAGCCAACATCCATTCTATTCTAAATGTGATTTGAGGAATGTTAAAATAAAGATTCACACAGAAGCTATAAATATTGTTTATAAACCAAAATGATTAAAGTCACATCTCATACTAAATTAAAATCAAATAAAACAATCGCTTGGTGAAATATGTGGCCATAAACATTTAATATTATGAGTTATGGACTGCAGATGCACTCTGAATTGTATACTTTCCTTGCTTCTCTTCTATAAAGAACGTTGAGTGTGAAGGTTTGTGTTAAACCACGTTTTTTGTGTTAAACTATAGCTTGTCATAATATTAAAACTGGGAGCAATTGCAATTTTTAATAGGTTTAATAGAAATATTCTGCTCTGTACCATGTTCATAGCACTGGTTTATATTCATTAATTATACTTAAAATTAACCACATAATAAAATTGTATTTGTATTTCAATTTTATTTAGGATATATTGAATTCCTAAAATGGTGTATGTAAGGATTGCTTCTCCTCCCAATTTAAGAAAGTAAAAACTCCTGAAACATAGTATTTCAAAAGGATCCTTTTATTAAGCAGAAGTGACAGCAATGGATCCAAAGCAACGTCTGAATACCCTTAGGCAAGACAAGTAGGATCAAAGCAGTAGAGAACCCTCCCTTAAGCCAGAATGCAGATTTTAGCCAATACACAAGTGTGAAGATGTTTTCTTTACCAGCTGCCCTGAGAACCGGATAGGTATGTATTCACATCATTTCTCCTTTATCCTTTAAAGTGAAACAGCCGACATGACTGTCATAAACATTCCTCAACGTTAAGAGGATCTCAGGGCTCTTTGGCGCCAGGATATAGGTTGTAAAATATCTGTTGACACAGGTAATGCTAGTAAATCGAATCCAAGTTTCCCCCTTCTCCCAATTGAATGGAAGTATCACTTTTAGGGAACTGACGTGAAAAAATATATGATAGTATATTATGATAATATATTAACAACGTTTGTTAGGGTATTGGGAGTGAAATTTTCTCAGTAAGGTTGGAGCCCTAACATGGTGTTTAGTGACCCATTCATTGTGGGCTGAGGGTAAATGTTTCCAAGCAATTAAGTATTGGATTTTCCCTCTATGGATACTAGAGTCAAGGATTTCCTTGATTTCAAAATGTTGTTCACCTTCAATCATGATGGGAACAGGTGGTGTAGATGAGCTTACTTCTCGCTTGAGTAAACTAGTGTGGAATACTGGGTGGATTTGCCTGAGTGTCTTTGGAAGGAATAGTTCAACTGCTACTGGATTGATGACCTTAGTGATAGGGAAAGGTCCAATGAAATATGGCCTTAGTTTCTTTGATGGCTGTAATGATTTCAGGAATTTTGTAGATAATTATACTCTATCTCCAACGTGGAAAGGGATTCAATCATCAAGATGTGTGACGCTTAAAGAGGAAAAAATGGGGAAGATTGTAACTTTCCTTTATGCTACAATTAAGATGAACGTGCTACCCAAAATTTTATATTTATTTCAATGTATACCAATCCGGCTCAAAAAAAGAGTTCTTTACAAATTTGAATAGAATTATAGCAAAATTTATATGGCAGGGCAAAAAGCCAAGAATTAAATTAAAATTATTACAAGATGCAAAAGAAAGAGGAGGATTTGGTCTTCCAAATTGGGAAAAATATCGGCAAGCTGCAGCCTTGATTTGGATAAGTGATTGGCTACACCTCAAAAATAGAAGACGGTTGACACTAGAAGGACATGAACTTCAAATAGGGTGGCACGCTATCATCTGGGAAGAGAAGTATAAGGTTAACCAGTACTTCCAAAGGCATTATATTAGGAGGGCACTTTTAGATATTTGGATTAAGACCAAAAGAAGTAACTATACAGATATCCCCAATTGGATATCGACAGTAGAAATGCTCACACATCCTAATTCTCAAAATGGGAGGGGCTATTACATATAAAGAATTATTAAATGTGAAAGGGGAATTAAAATCAAGGAATAAATTAAAGGAAAAAGAATTGAATTAGTATGATGGATATACCTACAAATACAATCCAAATTTACGAAGGATAAAAAAGAGCGGGATATAAAATTAGAATCATCAGAACTGGATAAAATTTTACTAAGCACAGAGGGAAAGGCCATAAAAAAATTGTATCACTATTTATTAGAACAAGATATACTCGAAGAACAAGTTAAGGAGACGATAATCTTGAACAGATGTTTTGGGTATAGTATCTATTTGGACAATTGGCAAAATTTGTGTTGTGACCCAGGCCCACGTAGTTAATATTAAATGCAAAACAGTTGCAAAAAACAGATTTTATTAAAACAGCTGAGAATTAACTCATTCTCAGCTTATTCCAAATTAAATGAAAGCAAAGTTCTCAAAACACCTTCAGTTTATCTCTGACCTTGGGATAATTAGGCAAACTGCCAAAGGCTTTTCTTGGCAACAGTTCAGGAACAGAAGATGCTAACAAGAAAGAAATACATCTAAACATGAAGCAAATCTCTCAACGGTTGTTTTCCGGCAAAGAGGCCAAGAACCGTTGCTGGTCTTTTAAGCCTTACGGGAGAGGCCAATCATCTCTTGGCCCTACTCTCGTGTCGTTCTCTCTGCTTTAGCTGCTCCTGCCTTCTGGCAGCTCTTCTCGTACGTGCACTAGGAACAAGCTCCTCCTGTTCCTCTGCTCTCTACTGTCAGCCTCTGGTAGCTCCGAAGTCCGTGCATGATTCTCCAATGGTCCTGGCCCCATCTCTGGCTCCAATGCAGAGCCCTCATTTGGGCCTTCCCCAGCCTCCATGATTGGCCCATGTTCTTCCTCAACCTCATCGCTGTCCGACTCTGCTGCCAGCTCCGCAGGCTGCTGATGGACCACCACAGTCTGTGGGGAAAAAATATCAAAATCACACTGGCGGCTTCTTATAAAGAAAACCTGTAGAAAATGTTTTACAGATGACACTTTCCACCCACAAGATTGGCAAGAATTAGTAAAAAATACTCCCCAATTTGTTGGAAATGTGAGGTGGAACTAGGGTCATATTACCATATGTGGTGGGAATGCTCAAAAGCCAAAAGTTTCTGGCAGCAAATAAGGAGCTGGTTAGAAGAGATGTTAATGTTTAAAATAGAAGTTAAGCCGGAATTTTTCTTACTGGGCATGACAGATGGCAAATATGACGAAAATGTAACCTATTTAATATTGTATATACTTACTGCAGCAAGACTAGCATTTGCTCAAAAATGGAAGTGTAAAGAAATACCCTCAGAAGAAGAAGTAATACAGAAAATTTATAGATGTGCAGAGATGGACAGACTTACTTTAGTACTCAAAGACAAAAGTGAATCAAAATGCTATGGAATCTGGAATAAATTTTATAATTGGTTAGATAAGAGGAAGAATGCCAAAAACAAGGGATAGCGAATGTCTGGAAATGTATATATCGATGTATATTAATATATCAATGTATATTGAACTTGGGAATGTAATATTGGTTTATGAAATACATGCATAGTTGGTTAGGAAGTAAAATACTGTATACTTGAGCCTGAGTGGCGTAGCAGGCTAATGCCTCCTATTAAGGCAGCATTTAACATCCAGCTGCCTGCAATTACTGCGAGTTCTAATTTCACCAGGCTCAAGGTTGACTCAGCCTTCCATCCTTTCTAAGGTGGGTAAAATGAGGACCCGGTTTGTGGGGGCAATAAGCTGACTTTGTATAAATATACAAAAAGTATGAAGTATGAAGGCTATTGCTTAACACCTTGTAAGCTGCCCTGAGTCTCCGGAGAAGGGCGGCATATAAATATAAATAAAAATAAAAAAATAAAAAATAAATACTTGATATATAATGAAGTAGGAGATATGTAAATTTGTAATTAGAGCAAGGAATAGACCACATATTAACTTGATTTTGATGTAAATGTTAGAAACCGGAGACATTGAGCAATGCCCATTGTTTTACTTTTAAATCTAATAAAATATTTTTTTTTTAAAGAGAAAGGTTTGGGTTCCATCCTTTTCTTGTCAGCTTGGATTTTAAAAGCCTCTCTAACTTCATTTAAGACTAATCTAACCACTGGCCATGTGTTTTGCAAATTATCCATCCACTACTTAAGTGAGGGGATGGTGGGTTCTTCTGTGGGTAATTCAGGCATGGGGTTGAAATCCTGGCTACTCTAAAAGGGGTAAAACCAGTGCTTGAGTGTACAGAATTATTAAATGCAACTTCAGCAAAAGGTAAACGTTTGGTCCAGTTATCCTGTTGAAAATTAATAAAACATCTTAAATATTGTTCTAGCACCAAGTTCAATCTCTCAGAATTGCCATTAGTACATGCATGATGTGAAGAGCTCAACCCCTGGCCAGTACCAAGTAAGTCCAAAAATGCCTTCCAAAATTTGGAGGTGAATTGAACCCCTATGTCAGAGATGATCCTTTGTGGAGCTCCATGAAGCCGATAAATGTGTATTAGTAATAATTTGGCTAAGCTTTTAGCAGTTGGGATCTTTTGGCAAGGTATAAATGTACCTGTTTTGAAAAATGGTCTGTCATGACCCAAATAACAGTATTTCCTGCACTGTCATAGCAATCTCTCTCCATGGTGCTGAAGGCTTGCCTCCTTTCTGCAAGAGACCTGGCATTTTCTCCTGATGTCTTTTTGCTGCTGCACAAGTGGGGCAGCTAACTGCATAGCTTTCTATGTCCTTTTTTAGTAATGGCCACCATAATTGTCTTTTAATTAGGTGTAAAGTTTTCACAAAATCAAAATGTCCAGCTAATTTGGAGGCGTGGCATCTTACCATTAAGCATAGTGTTTGGCTGGCTGGAACATACAACTTCCCTCCCACCCAAACCAAGTCCTCTTTCATCAGACAGCTGGATTTATGGTTCAAAAGCCATTCATCGGTGGCCAATGCTTGTTTAAAAGTATGGGTGATGTCATTGTCCATCAATGTTTCTTGTTTTGCCTGGGATCTGGTGACTACTTTAGCGGCTAGTTGATTGTTTTGTACTATGGATTTGATTACGTCTGACTTCACCCTATTGTATTGCGGTTTCCTGGATAGCGCATCTGCCAGAAAGTTTTTTCCCCCGGGGAGATATTTTAGAGTAAAACCAACCCGCTTAAAGTACTGAGCACATCATACTTCTTTTTTAAAAAAAAATTTTTATTAAAGCTTTTATTATTACAAAAAGAAAACAAAAAACAGACAAACAGACAAACAAAACACATAAAATAAAAACTTTCATACAAATCGGTTCAGCGTTTCCAGCCTTGAGGTGTCGTTATACATATAAATCATATTTACATTGCGTATTTACATTGTTATTTACATGGAGTTAATTTTTGTTTCAATTATGCTAGAACAGTATTAACTATATATTATTTTATACACATAATCATCCTTCTAGCAATGCACAATTTCCACTTGTTCATCTTAATTTCCTATCCAGCTCTCGCGTTTGCGAGTTTTCCTTAGATTTCCTATTCCTTAACCATTCATACCACGGGTCCCATGCACTGTAATATTCTGATTCCTCTCTGTCATTTATCTCTAGTGTTAACTTGTCCAATTCGGCACATTCTAGTATCTTTCTGATAATATGGTCTTCGGGCAGTATATTATTCTCTTTCCAATATTGGGCAAAAGTAATTCTTGCTGCCGTTATTATATGTATCGCCAGATATTTCTTCTTTCTTGCATATGATTTTTTGAGGATTCCCAGGAGAAATATTTTAGGGTCTAATTCAAGAGTATCTCCCAAGATTTCCTTCAGCCAATTGCTTATCATCTTCCAGAAGTTTTTCGTTTTAGGGCAGGTCCACCAACAATGATAATACGTACCCTGTTGGTGCCCGCATTTCCAACATTTTGAACTCGCTTTAGGGTATATTTTAGCAATCCTGGCTGGTGCTAGGTGCCATCTGTAAATCATTTTATACTGGTTCTCTTTATATGTTGTGGCCTTAGTCATTTTTAAGTTGTTTATCCAAATTTGATCCCATTCTTCTAGTGTTATAGTCTGTCCAATATTCTTAGCCCATGCTAACATTGTATTTTTTACCGTTTCCTCCGCTAAGTCATACTCTACAAAATATTTTACAGTTTTGCTAATAATTTGTCATCTGTGCCCATCCAAATTTTATCTAAACCATTCATGCTTATCTCTATTCCCGGGTCCTCCTTATCTTTTTTATATCTTGATTTAATTTGAGCGTATGTCCACCACTCTATACTAATACCTTGTTCTTTCAATTCTTCTATTGTTTTGATATTCCCTATCCCATCTAAAATTTCTTTATATCTAGCCGTCTTTCTCAGTTCTAGGACATTGGGATATATTATTGCCTCCATTGTGGAGAGCCATCTGGGGATTTTGACATAATGTTTTTTCCTTATCTCTTTCCATGTTGCCATAAGGGTGTCTCTTATTTTGTGTCTATGAAAGTATGTCCTTGTTTTTTCCCCTGTTTCCCAAAGATAAAAATGCCAGCCCTTCTGGAGATCATATCCTTCTAGTGTCAGTATCCTTTTATTAGTCAAAGTTGCCCAATCTTTTAACCAAATTAAATTTGCCGCTTTATAATATGTCTCCCATATTGGGAGTCCGAGTCCTCCCCTTTCCTTTTTATCTTGCATATCTCTAATTGCGATCCTCGGTTTTTTTCCTCCCCATATGAATTTTCTAGTAATAGTGTTAAGTTCTTCAAAGAATTTTTTATCTAATTTAATTGGCGCCGTTTGAAATAAGTACAATAGTTTGGGTAGGATACTCATTTTGATTGCTGAGATTCTTCCTAGGAAGGATATTTGTAATTTCCCCCACTTTTCTAGGTCTTGTTTGATGTTTTTAATCAAGGGTGTGTAATTATCTTCTTTAAGGGCTGAATATCTTTTGGAAACCCAGACTCCCAGATACTTAACTTTCTTGACTACTTTAATTCCCATTAGTTCTTCGAAGGTTCTTATTAGCATTTTAGACATGTTCTTAGTCAGTATTTTAGTTTTAGCTTTATTAAGTTTAAGTCCCGCCACCTCTCCATATTTGCCGAATTCATCTAATATTTGTATGCCTGATTCCAATGGGTCTTCTATGATTAATGCCACATCGTCCGCAAATGCTTGAATTTTGTAGGTTTCTTTTCTAATTTTGAGACCCTTAATCTGTTTATTCCCTCTAATTTTTTTTAATAGGACTTCTAACGCTAATATAAATAATAGCGGTGATAATGGACATCCCTGCCTCACCCCCTTCTTAATTGGAAATGGTTTCGTTAATTCCCCGTTAACCAAAACATTTGCCTTTTGCTTCTCATAAATAGTTGTTATTGCTTTTACAAAATTGTGCCCAAATCCCATTTTGCTTATTTGCTGTGTCATGAATTTCCAATTTAAGTTATCAAAGGCCTTCTGGGCATCTACAAAAATCAGTGCCATTTCCTGGCCTGGGCGGTCTTCATAATATTTTACTACATCCAATATCGTCCTTATATTATTTCTTATTTGTCTCCCTGGGAGTAATTCATTTTGATCGTTATGTATTATCCTATTCAATACTTTTTTTAACCTTTCTGCCAAAATGCTCATAAATATTTTGTAGTCCGTATTAAGTAAAGAAATTGGTCTGTAGTTCCTTATGGAGTTTGTATCTGTCCCTTCCTTGGGGAGGAGTGTGATGTACGCCTCCTCCATGATTCTGGTATTTTGGATTTTGTTAGAACTTCATTAAATATTACTAACATTTTTGGGAGCAAAATATGTTCTAATTCTGAGTTTTGATATAATTCCCCTGGGAATCCGTCTGGGCCCGGTGATTTGTTCTTTTTGAGTTTAGAGATTACCATCTTTAACTCTGCCATTGTGATTTCCTTATTTAGTAATTCCTTCTCCTCTTCCTCAACTTGTGGGAGCCCTTCTTCCAATAAATATTGTTCTATTTTCCCTTCAAGTATCTCTTCCTCTTTATACAGTGTGGCATAGTATTCATAAATTAATTCCAGTTTCTCCTCCTCTTTATTTACTATATGGCCTTCAGAATTTTCTAATTGGTATATTATCCCTTTTTCTTTTTCTTTCTTTAATCTGTATGATAGCCATCTCCCCGGTTTGTTAGCATTTTCAAAATAATATTGTTTGGTTCTTTTAATTTCATATGCTAGGTTTTCTTGGTCCATTATGTTTATTTTGTGACGGATAATCATCCAGTTTTGTTTTGCTAGTTCGTTATCTGGAGTTTGTTGAATTTCCTTCTCTGTTTCTCTCAATTCTTCCAGTAATACCCTTTGGCTTTCTCTTTTTTCCTTATTTTTGTATGCACTATATGCAATGGCGAGTCCTCTTAGAAAAGCCTTCATAGAGTCCCATATTATCCCTTGTTCCGTCGGTTCTTTTTCATTTCTTTCAAAAAAATCCTTTATCTCTTTCTTTAATTTTTCAACATTTTGTTTATCTCGGAGAAATTGTGTATTCAGTCTCCGTCTTATATTTCCCCTCCTATATTTCCTTTTCCACTTAATTTCCAACGGGTTGTGGTCTGCCCATGTATTAGGTAAGATCTCAGCTGACAAGATATCCATTCCGAGATTTCTACTTACCCACATCATATCAATTCTCGACCAGGGTTTTTTTTGGATTCGAATAAAAGGTATATTGTTTTTTATGTGGGTTTAAGGTTCGCCAAATATCTATCAAATTTAGTTCATCAATTAGTTCAAAAAAGGATTTTGGTATGCTTTTCCTTTTTCCTTTTTGGCCTTTGGGGCTTTTATGGTCTTTATTTGGGTCCACAACTCCATTGAAGTCCCCAATAATGCATATATTATTATTATTTTCCATTGTGCTAATTATTTCTCTGAGTTTACTATAAAAATTACTCAAATTTTTGTTCGGGGCATAAATGGATATAAGTAGAATTGGATTAGCATCTCTCATAATTTCCACAGCCAATATTCTGCCCTTAGGGTCTGTATATTTTAACTTTGATTTTATTTCTTTCTTAATATATATAGCTACCCCTCTCTTTTTAGTCTCTGCTAATGATGTGTATAGGTTCCCGAGTTTCTTATATTCCAAATATTTTTCGTTTTCCTTTTTGATGTGCACCTCTTGTAGGCATATTAAGTCCAAATTTTGTTTAGCTAATTTTGTAAAAAAAAAATTTCTCTTTTTGTAGTCATTCAGTCCATTTACATTTATTGATAATAACTTCCAATCCATTTTCAAATTTGGTGTCGATCTAGTACTGTTTCGCTCAGGCAGCTCTCTGCGGTCTTGGTTTTTTCTTTCCTTCTTTGTTTTCTCTCTCCTCCATTTCCTTTTCCTCCGATGACCCTTCCTTCGATCCTCTCCGTTGTGTAAGGTCTTCCTCCATGGTGGCCCCTCCCAGTTCTTCCTTGCTGCTCAGATCTTCTTCCGTTCCTTTCAGCTGGTCCACGAATTCCTGGGCCTCTACCAAGCTGTTTATCTTTATCTTCTTCCCTTGCCAGGTTATCAGCATCCCTTCTGGCAGAGTCCATCAAAAAGGGGTATTTCTTTTATTAAATTGTGATGCCAAGAACCTGTAGTCCCTTCTTACTTCTCTCACCCTCCTCGGGACTTGTTTCAGTACTATCACCTCCTTACCCTTGTATTTTATTGTTTCTCCTTTTGCTACATTATAAAAGATATCCTTAACTTTTCTTCGGGCGAACCTTATATGCACTTCTCTCGGAAGTTTATTACATCTTGCATAATTTGTTTGAACCCTATATACTTCGTCTAGCTCTTTTATTATTTGGTCCGTATCTTGCTGCAGAATTTCTCCATTCAGTTCTGCCATAACTTGGCCCAGGTTTTCTTCTTTCTCAGTGATATTCTGGAAGCGCAAGTAGAAAGATGCTTTATCCATTTCCAGCTGCATAACTGAATCTTCCAGGTCCCTGTTCTGCGCCATTAATTTTTGGTCTACCGCATCCAAGTCCCTTTCTTGTTGTTCGATCTTAGATTCTATTTTCTTTATTTTTTGTTCATTTGCTTGTATTGCTTGCTGGAAGTCATTCATTTTTTGATCTATAGTTTTTATATCTGTTTTCAGTTCTAAATGGTTATTAATCATCTTCTCCTGCATCATAAGCATCGTTTCCTGGATCGATGTTAGCGATACTTGCATTGCTTGCATGGTAGGTATCATAGTTGCAAGGCTTTCTGTAGATTTTTATGTTGCGGGGGATGACATTGTAATTGTTGGATTTGAGGTGTTTGGCGTTGTCTTTTTTCCTGTTTTAGTTACTGTGGCTGCGTAACTTGTCATCTCACTCAGAATTTTTACTTGCTCTTTTATAATCCTGTCTATGTTTTTCCAAATAGTCATCCACTAATTTCCCTTTCTTGTTATTATATATATTTTTTATTAGATTATTACAGGTATCACTGGTA
Source organism: Ptyas mucosa (assembly GCA_012654045.1). Lineage (NCBI taxonomy): Eukaryota > Metazoa > Chordata > Lepidosauria > Squamata > Colubridae > Ptyas > Ptyas mucosa. The sequence goes on along the minus strand of WNWU01013349.1, from coordinate 1,579,240 downwards.
TTTCACTATTCACTCTGATTGTTCAATCTATTCTGTCAGTTAATACGTTTGTCCAGTAAAGCTGCCTAATTTGCCTGTCAGTTAAGGGTTTCTTATTTCTTAATACTGATTAAGGTTGTGCTGTTCAACTATAAATCCCCTGCAATTCTTTGGTAAGTAGTCTTATCTCATAAGTTATGTCTTTAGTATCAGATATCACACCATATGTAATTCAATTGTAATTCCACTATAAGATATTCTTATATTAGATATCTAATATTTCAATCAATTTCAAATATCAATTAAATATGTTCTTATTACAATAGCAACTGTATATATATAGAATTGGTTCTGCTGAGAACAGGCGTTTAAATTTTTCAAATGCTGCTTGGCATTCCATAGTCCAGTTCAAGGACTGCTTCGGTTTAGGGTTACCCTCCCCCTTCATTTTTAAGAGCTTGGTAATGGGGAGGGCAATCTGAATGAAAGTGGGGATAAACTGGTGGTAAAAGTTGGCGAAACCCAGGAAGCTTTGTAACTGTTTACGCGTGCGTGGAGGTTCCCAATCAAGTAAAGCCTGCACTTTTTGAGGGTTCATTTCTACGCCCTGGTGTGAAATGCAATACCCCAAATACTCAATCTTCTCTTGGTGGAATTCACATTTAGAAAGTTTAGCATAAAGTTTGGCAGAGCAGAGTTTGTTTAAACCAGCCCTGACTAGTTTTACATGTTCTGTTTTGGTCTCGGTATATATTAAAATGTTACCAAGTAGACTAGGACCCCCTTATACAAATGCTGATGTAGCACTTCATTTATTAATTGCATAAATACTGAGGGGGCTCCTTGTAACCCAAAGGGGAGTACCTTGAAGTGGTAGCACCCGAGGGGGGTGTTAAATGCCATTTTCCACTCATCCCCCTCCTTAATTCTGACACATTAGTAAGCCTCCCTTAAGTCCAGCTTTGAAATTTTTTTCCCTTTAGCGAGATGTGCTAGCATATCTTTCATAAGGGGGAGGGGGTACATGTTCTCCACACTGATCGTATTCAAATTTCTAAAATCAACAGAAAGACATTTTGAGCCATCTTTCCCCCCCCTCTAAATAACACTGTAGCTGCGATTTTTAGTCGGGTTGGCTCGACTTAAACCCCTTGCTAGGTTTTTCTCAATAAATGTTCTCAGCTCTTCCAACTCCCTCGGTGACATGGTGTACATCTTGGGTTTAGGGAGTTTAGCACCAGGTAAGATTTCTATTACACAGTCGGTGGCGCAGTGAGGAGGGAGCTCGTCTGAGGCTTTTTTACTAAAAACATCAGCCAAATCCTTGTATTCTATGGGTATGCCCTCAGTTGGCATGGCATGACTAGGCATAGCTGTTTCTCGGTTCTCTGCCCCCTCAGTTTCTTTATGTGGATTCTTGGGAAAAGTCATGTGCATCTGAAATTTTATGATGCCTTGCTTCCAATTGATTTTGGGGTTCCATTTTTTCAGCCATGCAAGGCCCAAGACTAAAGGCCATTCCATGCCAGGTGCCACTATACAGGTAAGTATGGCCTCATGGCTTCCGATGTCTATATATAGAGGCTCAGTGGCAAAAGAAACTGGTTCCCCCCTGCTATTGACCCATCTAGTTGGCAGAAAGCGATGGGGGTTTTCAGCTTTCTTACATTAATCCCCAACTTCCCTACTAGGGTTGGGCTGATCAAACAACGGGTGCACCCTGAGTCCACTAGAGTGGAGATAATTATTTCCCTGTCCCGGTTTGGGATAAATAGTCTTAAGAAGTGGGCAAGCAGTTTAATTGGTTTGCTTACCAGTGGTTCATCTTTTCGATTGCTTCTGAATTAGTGTGATTCCTCCTGCTGAGATGCCAGGGTTTCCTCCCCAAAGAGGGGGGGGGGATGGAAATTCTACAATCTTCCTGCTCCTCAGGGCAGTCTCCTTCCCACGCTGGCCAGATTTTGCAAGTCCCCCCCCCGGGGCGGGTGGTTCTTGGCGGATGTTTGCAAACAACACTCTGCAGCTTGGTGCCCCTCTTTTCCACACTTGAAACAGGCTGAGGATTTTGGAGAAAATGCGGTTTGTGGTTTGAGAGGCTCTTGCTTCTATGGGGGGGGGGGGATTTCTTCCATGCTTGCCCCGCAGTACTGGTTTCTGGCCATATTGATCTCAGCTTCTTCAGCAGTGAGGTACCATTTATGTAGGTGATTCAGTGCACCTCGGGCCACACAAGCATTGTATAGATCATCACTTAGCCCATCCTTGAAACAGCTCACTAAAATATCCTCTGGCCAGGTCACACAACACGTGAGGTCCCAGAATTCTTCAGTATACTCTGCTACTGGCTGTCGCCCCTGCCTCACCACCTTAATGCAGCCGCGTGCTTTGCAATCTGCAAGGGGGTCCTCAAATCGTCGTCTCAGGGCCATCATGAAACAGTTGAAATCCCGCAGTTCTGGTGCATTGGCATTATGCAGGGTCACCATCCATCTGGCAGCGGCACCCTCTAGGGCTAGGGTCACAACTCACAGTCGGGATCCTTGGCTTTGGAAATCACGCCCATACTCTTGCATGTAGGTGAGCACGTGTGCCACAAAGAATCCTAATTGCTGTGGATCCCCATCAAACTTTACCCCAAGGGAAGGAGTTTCTCTTTCCAGTTGTGGGACTCGGGGCTGATTGGGAATGGGTGCCAGTGTGCATGCTGCCTGGAGGGGAAGGTTTGCTGAGTCTTCTCCTGCTGCTTGTGCACCATCTGCTCGATAGGCAGGCTCCAGAAGGGTGGGTGCCTCCCCTGGCATCATCCGTGACTGCTGCCCTTTCAGCGCTCTTTGGTTGTTGTCCTGGCTCCCCTTGGATATTGAGATTTTCTAAAGTTTCCGTCACCAATTGGGTTATATCCCTCTTCAGACAATCCTTCCTCAGTGATGCTTCGGTTAGTTCTTCTGGTCAGCGAATGCTTCTAGTTCCAGTTTTCACCCCGGTTTTCGGTTGCCACGGCTGAGGGTGACTCCTTTGGTTCTCTAATCCCAGCTATCTTTCTTCCCGATGCCAATTGACTAGCGGGGCTTTTCAGGATTATCCAGGGTTACCTCAACCTCTCCGATGGGGTGTACGAAACAGGCATCCGACTGGGTGGTAGTTGATGTCTCCCCCCAGCATTCAGTTTCTCCCAGTTCTCTGCTTCATTCAGACATGGTTTGCAAGGTCCCCTCAATAGAGTGAAGATTGCTTCTCTGGGTTGACCGTTTTGCAGATGTTGCTTTCTGTAAGGATTGGCTCTCCTCCCAACTTAAGAAAGTAAAAACTCTTGAAATGTAGTATTTCAAAAGGACCCTTTCATTAAGCAAAAATGACAGCAATGGATTCAAAGTAACATCTGAAGACCCTTAGGCAAGACAAGTAGGATTAAAGCAGTAGAGATCTCTCCCTTAAGCCAGAATGCAGATTTTAGGCAATACAGAAGTGTGAAGATGTTTTCTTTACTAGCTGCCCTGAGAACTGGATAAATATGTATTCACATCGTTTCTTTCTTTCTTATTTATTTATTTATTTATTTATTTATTTATTTTTGAATTTATATACCGCCCTTCTCCCGAAGGACTTAGGGCAGTGAACAGCCAAAGGTAAAAAACATAGAATACAAAATTTAAAAACAATTTAAAATATATTAAACAATTTGGCCCAACAATTAAAATACCCCATTTAAAATTAAAATTAAAATTAAACAATTGGAGAAGTTAGGCCAGCCCGGCTTGTTGAAATAAAAAAGTCTTGAGGGCCTGGCGGAAAGTATGTAAATCCGGAATCGTCGATATCTCCGGGGGGAGCTCATTCCAGAGGGCAGGTGCTCCCACAGAGAAAGCTCTCCCCCTGGGGGCCGCCAGTCAACTTTGGAGCCCCTCTCTGTGGGAGCGTACTGGCCTGTGGGAGGCTCTCAGTGGCAGAAGGCGGTCTCGTAGATATCCAGGTCCTAAGCCATGGAGTGCTCTAAAGATGGTCACCAACACCTTGAATCGCACCCGGAGGACCACCGGGAGCCAGTGCAGCTCACGCAGGAGAGGTGTTACATGGGAGTGCCATGACACTCCCATAATCACCCATGCAGCTGCATTCTGGACCAGTTGGAGCCTCCAGGTGCTCTTCAAGGGGAGCCCCATGTAGAGCATTACAGTAGTCCAGGTGGGAAGTGACGAGGGCATGAGTGACTGTGCGCAAGGAGTCCCAATCCAGAAAGAGACGCAACTGGTGAATCAGGTGAACCTGATAGAAAGCCCCCTTGGCCATGGCTGTCACATGGTCTTCTAAGGACAGCCGTGAATCCAGGAGGACACCCAAATTGCGAGCCCTCTCCGTGGGGGCCAATAACTCGCCCCCAATAGTCAGAGATAGCACCAACTGACTATATCGGGACGCCAGGAGCCACAGCCACTCAGTCTTGGATGGGTTGAGCTTGAGCCTGTTTCTGCCCATCCAGATCCGCATGTCCTCCAGCATACTGATGACCCCGAAACCACAGATGATCTCACCCAGCGGCTTCACATAAATGTTGAACAGAAAGAGCGAGAGGACCGACCACTGCAGCACCCCACATACAAGGCGACTCAAGGTCGACCTCTGGCCCCCCGTCAACACAAACTGTGACCGGTCAGAGAGAAAGAAGGAGAACCACCACAATACGGTGTCTCCCACCCCTAACCCCTCCAACCGGCGCAGCATGATACCATGGTCGATGGTATCAAAAGCCACTGAGAGATCTAACAGGACCAGGACAGAGGAACAACCCCTGTCCGGAGCCCTCCAGAGATCATCAACCAATGTGACCAATGCTATTTCCGTGCTGTACGTAGGTCGGAAGCCTGACTGAACGGATCAAGATAAACCGCTTCATCCAGGTACTGGGGGAACTGTGGTGCCACCACACTCTCAACAACCTTCACCACGAAGCAGAGGTTGAAGACTGGACAGTAATTTGCTAAAACAGCCTGGTCCAGGGAGGACTTCTTGAGGGGCCTCACCACCGCCTTTTTCAAGGTGGTGGGAAAGCTACCCTCTCTCAAAGAAGCATTGATAATCCTCTGGAGCCAGCCTTGTGTAACCTCCTAGGAAGCAAGCACCAGCCAGGAGGGACACGGGTGCAATAAACATGTGGCCGCGCTGAGTCTACCCAGAATCCTGTCTATGTCTACGGAGGTCACCGGGTCAAACTCCTCCCAAATAACACTCTGCCTCCAGCACCCCACCTGTATCTACCCAGTCAGAGTCCAAGCCTTCCAGAATTTGAGTGATTTTGTCATGCAGATACTGCAGAAAATCTGCAGCCCTACCCTCCAAGGCATCCTCCCGCGCTCCCAGATGGAGCAGGGAGTGGGTCACCCTAAACAGGATGGCCGGGCGGTTATCTGCAGACCCGATAAGAGCGGAAAAATAATTAAAATTTGCTGCTTTTATCGCCACTAGGTAGATCTTAATATGACACCTCACCAGTGTTCGGTCGGATTTGGAAAGGCTAGCCCTCCAACTGCTCTCCAGGCGTCTTTTCTGGCGCTTCATGTCCCTCAGCTCCTCGGAGAACCAGGGAGCTAACTGAGATCAGTGCCGGGTCAGGGGCCGCAAAGGCACAACACAGTCCAAACCTCCAGCAGCCACCCTATCCCAGGCGGCCACCAGGTCTTCAGCCAGGTCGTGAGTCAGAGCCTCAGGGAATGGCCCAAGCTCCATCCGGAACCTATCAGGATCCATCAGGCATCTGGGATGGAACCACCTAGTTGGTTCCGCCTCCCTGTGGCGGGGTGTAGCGGTTTGAAGGTCAAGTTGAAGGAGAGAATGATCTGACCATGACAAGGGTTCAATCACTATATCCCCTATATCTAAACCATTCAGCCACTGGCCAGAGATAAAAACCAAGTCCAGAGTGTGTCCCCCTGTGTGAGTAGGGCCATGAACTAACTGGGTCAGGTCCATGACCATCATGGAAGCCATGAACTCCCGAGCTGCCTCAGACATTTCACCGATGGATGGCAGGTTGAAATCTCCTATAACCATAAGTCTGGGGGTATCAACCGCCACCCCGGCTGTCACGTTGAGCAGTTCAGGCAGGGCCGCCACCACGTGGCAGGGAGCCAGTTACGCGATCAGCAAGCCCATCTGCACCCCATGACCCCACTTCACAAAGAGGGACTCACATCTGGCTATCTAAGGTACAGTGGCCTCATTCATTTATAACAACCTTCCTTTATAACAACCGCTACCCCCTTGTCCCTCCCCTGAAACCTCGGCTGATGGAATGCACGGAAACCTGGTGGGCACATTTCAACAAGGGGGACCCCCCTCCTGGCCCAACCAGGTCTCCGTAATACCTGCCAGGTCCGCTCCCCCTCTTGAACAAGATCACAAATGAGGGGAGTTTTATTTACCACGGACCTGGCATTGCACAACATCAGCCAAAGGCCCGGGCCCTGAGGATCTGCGCAACCTGGGGAATGAGAGGACCATTGGGGGCCGGAGCGCACCACCACTTGAAGACAGCGGGCACGCGCCCCCATAAGATATGGCCCCCTACTCCCACCATATCTTCCCGTCCCACTTACAGTACTGATGATATAGCCCTTCTTGGTTTGGGCTCTAACCCCCTCATTAACCCCAAACCCCACACCCCCCGTAACATAGCCCCCTATCGGACCAGGCCTCACCCTTGGTGGGTTGTCCCCCAAACCCATAGCCCTATCCCCCCGAACCCCTTAAAACTTTAATTAAAAACAAAATTTAAACCCCCCCCAACCCTCTTTTTGCAACATGCCACCTCTTGGAATTCCAAAATCCATCATCAAGGTAGGCCCTCGATAGTGTGGAGTGCCAGGCCTGCGAGAGGGGGCAGTATTGCAATGCCAGAAGGTCGGCTGCCATATACATCGAGTGGAAAACCAGGTTGGAGGTGAAAACTGGCCAGGGGCTTAATCAGATAGTCCAAAAGACTGGAACAGAATAAATCTCCAGAAGGCCGGTAAAACTGAAATCCACTGTCCTCTCACAGCAGTGGAGGGGGACCCGTGTCCACACATCACAATCGGAAGGTCAGTACCCCAGCCACCCTCTCACGGTGACTGGTCTAGATGGTAATAGTTGATCCGTCCCTCCAGCTCCTTCAGCACCCATTTGCCTAGTCCAATCATCATCATCATGGGATGAGATGAAAACAAATCAGTCAGTCCAAGAGGCAAGATGTTAATAGTCACGAGGAAGGAGAGATATTCAAAGACGGATGTTTACACAGATGTTCAAAGACGGAAAAGGGGCAAAATAACTGGAAGCATAAGATCGGAAGTGGATGGACAAGTCAGGTCAGATCAAGCCATGGACTGGGAAGAAAAAAGGGGGGAGATTCACCTGAGGCGGCCGGATAGCTAGTCCTTAGCCAGTCCTTTATCCTTTAAAGTAGTGGCTCTCAACCTGTGAGTCAGGACCCCTTTGGGGATCAAATGACCCTTTCACAGGAGTCGTCTAAGACCATCCGAAAACACATATTTTCAATGGTTTTAGGAATAATTTTATGGTTGGGGGTCACCACAACATGAGGAACTGTATTAAAGGGTCACAGCATTAGGAAGGTTATGACCCACTGCTTTAAAGTGAAACAGCCCACATGGCTGTCATAAACATTCCTCAAAATTAAGGGGATCTCTGGGCTCTTTGGTGCTAGGATATAGGTTGTAAAATATCTGTTGACACAGGCAATGCTAGTAAATCGAATCCAAGTCTTCCCCTTCTCCCAATTGAATGGCAGTATCACTTTTAGGGATCTGACAGTGTATTTGACTGCGAAAATAGCATATTTGAAATCTGGACATCAGATTTTCTAAGGTAAAGGTGTAAGCTAGAGGTTTATTACTATTATTAATAAATATGATATGATATGGACAAGTGATCATTTGATACCATTTTAGGATCGTGTAATGAAGCATATGAATAGGTTTATAAGAAAATCTATAAATGCTAAATATGTTAATGTAACTGTGGAATTATCTATCAGAGCTTTAGAATGTGTCTGTTTATCAGGAATTGTGCTTGTATTAACCATTGTGTGTGACAGAAAGAATTACGGTAACATCCACCAAAGTGATGAAGAAACATATAGCCTCCACAGTGGCATCCTCACAGATAACAACTCCTCCAGGGCTAAGAAAGTCATCTGAAAACCTACCAGTAGCAGAGAAACCAGTTACGATGCAAGGAATCCAGGCGATGTTTCAAAATATTCAGGAAATAATGGAAAAAAACCAAGAATCGACATCTAAAAATTTTGATAACTTGAAAATTGAGATGAGTGAACTAAGAGGAGAGATTAAACAAATTAAAGAGACATTGGGAGAGATGAGAACAACGCTTTCGAAACACGAGGAGAGACTAACAGAGGTGGAAAAAACTACTGAAAGAGTGGAAACCCAAATAGATAATTGTGAAAGGTGATGTGCACAAGCAGTTGGGAAACTCGAGGATGAGGTAGTATTCTTAGAGATGGAGAAATCTGGCATTTTTTGCATCTTCAAAATGTGGAGGACAAGGAGGAACAGCTTGAGGAAATTGTAGGAGAAGTGATTGCAGAAGTAGTGGGGAAAAGAAAAGAAGAAGGCTATAGTGATATAGACGAAGGTTACCACGTTTATACCAACTATACGAGACATCATAACTTGCCCAGGGAAATTCACGTGAGGCTTACCAAAAAGGCGCTTAGAGATGAAACTCTTCACAAGGCTAGGGACCAGAATGTTACATATAAAGGACGTCAGATTACAATCTTAAAACAGATCCCTAGAAGGGTGCGGGAGCACAGACAGAATTACCAATCCATAACCTCGCAACTGAGGAAACATAATGCGCCATACCGATGGTTGTTGACCGAAGGGCTTTTGGTGACATGGCAAGATCGGAAAATTAAAATGGAAAACATACAGGACGCACAAGATTTCTGCGAGAACTTCTTTGGACCCACTGAAAGTGAAAGAGACAAAGAAATAGTAGAAGAGAATCTGAGAGATCAGAAGGAGGAGGGGAGAAATGAGAGAGGAGCACAAACATATTATGGAAAGGAAACGAGATGAGAGGAAGGGGGAGGAAGGAGGATTAGAAGAATACGGGGTAGAGACTTAGCAGCCAAAACTAAAGAGATTAATAGATAGAAATGGATCAAGGAGCGAGACTATTGACGATGAACATTAATGGCCTCAATGCTCTGACAAAGAGAAAACATATATTATCGAAAATTGTTAAAGCCAAAGTGGATATAGCATGTTTGCAAGAAACGCACATAAAATTATCACAAGCCAATTTATTGGAATGCCCTAAAGCAGGGAAGTTGTTTGTAGCGGCCTCAGAGGAGAGAAAAAGAGGAGTAGCAATTTATGTAAAGGAACATCTCTCGCCGAAACAACTATTCGCAGATATAGAGGGAAGAATACTAATATTAGAGGTGGAATTACTACAGAGCAAGGTATTATTGATAGGAATATATGCGCCTGATACTAAACACAAATTATTCTTCCGAAGAATCCGAAGAGAAATCTGAGATCTGGAATACGAGCAAGTATGTCTTCTGGGCAACTTTAATGCAGTTATTAATAGGACGCAGGATTACAAAACAGGGGAAAACTCAAAAAAAGGAAATAGAGGACAAGATAAGAAAATCTTACCAGCTATTTGTAACAAAATGAGAGATGAATTAGGACTCAAAGATACCTGGCGTGAGCACAATCTAATAGTTGAACAATTTACTTATTCTCCCAGGCACAAATTGTGGTACAGGTTGCACATGATTTGGATATCACAAGAACTTAACTCTCAAGTGGCAGAGGTTAGAATCATACCAAACGATTGGGTGGACCATAACCCAGTACTAGCCGTATTAAAGAAAGGGGGGAAAAATAGAAGGAGATGGATGATGAGATCAGAAATTTTAAAAGAAACCAAATTTATATAAAAACTCAAGGCAGAAATAACTTTTTTTCCAAGAAAATAAGACACCAGGAATACCACTTCAAGTAATTTGGGACACCGCCAAAGCTTTTATAAGAGGTCTTGTTATTAAACATATGGCCATTAAACACAAAAAAGAACAAGAAAGGGGCGAGTTAATAAGTAAACTAAAAAAAGCTGAAGACCATTTACAAGATAATCCACTATCCATAAGAGCAAAAGAACAGATAGCATTGTTAAAACACCAGCTTAATCTCTTGGAGCTGGATAAATTGAAAGATAAGATAAAGGTAGCAAAGCAAAAACATTTCGAATCGGCTAATAAATTAGGAAGATGGCTCACATTTAGATTAAAAAAAGAAAAACAGAATAGACGAATTGACCAATTAGAAGACAGGGAGGGGAAATTAATAAATGACAAAGGAGGGAAGGAAAAAATTGCAGTCGACTTTTACAAAGAATTATATAGAAGAGAGGAGATTTCAGTAGATGCGATAAAAAATTACATAGAGAATTCAGACCTACCTAAGATACCCAATTTAACAAAAGAAATATTAGAAGAGGAAATTACCTTAGCGGAGATTGAAAGAGCAGTGAAGAAACAAGGAAATTTGAAAACGCCTGGCACAGATGGACTCCTGGCTGAGCTATATAAAACAATGTTTGAGGTAATGGGGGAGCATATGAAAGATCTATTTAACAAAGTTCTGGGAAAAGCAGAAATTCCACACTCATGGAGGGAGGCCAATATCAGCTTAATTCCTAAAGAGGAACCCCCCCACACACAGCTATAAAAAATTATAAACCAATATCCCTTCTGAATTCAGACTACAAAATTTTTACAACAATTTTAGCAAATAGATTGAAAGGTTTTCTGAATGAATTTATACATATTGAACAAAACGGATTTCTACCATCACAACTACGAGACAATTTGAGAGTCATGCTAAATGTATTGGAGTATTATGGAGACCACCCAGACAAACAGGTCGCACTAGTTTTTATAGACGCCCAGAAGGCATTTGACAGGGTAAACGGGGAGTTTATACTATTACAGTTAGAATACATGGGCTTTGGACAGAGATTCATAAAGGCAATCAAAGCTATTTACTCCAAACAATCAGCCAGATTACTGATAAATGGGGATCTGACAGAAGAATTCTCTATTGGCAAAGGCACAAGACAGGGCTGCCCTTTATCCCCCTTACTTTTTATTTTATCACTAGAAATATTATTGCATAAAATAAGGAACGAGGAAAGAATAAAAGGCCTTAGAATTGGACAACAGATACAAAACCCAGGCCTTTGCAGATGATATGGCTTTTATTTTGGAAGACCCCATAAAATCCTGTTTACATTTATTAGAGATAATTGAGGACTTTGGGGCGGTAGCAGGGTTATTAATAAAAAGAAAACAAATATATTAACCAAGAATATCTTAGAGGAAGCTAAAAAGAGATTACAGAAAGCGACTGGATTAAAAGCAGTTAATAAAATTAAGTATCTGGGAATTTGGCTAACTGGCAGATGTTTGAGCGTACAAGAAGACAATTATAATAAATTATTAATTCAAACAAGAAAAGATTTAGATAAATGGGGTAAAATACAGCTCTCATTTTTAGGACGAGTAACAACAGTAAAATCCTATGTTTTACCGAAGTTCAACTTTTTGTTTCAAACAGCCCCAGTGAATTTATCTAAAAAAAATTTATGGAGCTAAATCAAATAATAACCAAATTTATCTGGCAGGGGGAAAAGCCACAGATAAAAAAAAAAAAAAAGATGATGTAGGAGATAAAGGAAAGAGGAGGCCTGGGCTTACCATGCTGGGAGAACTACTATTCAGCTGCTCTGTTAACTTGGGTAAAAGAATGGATTACTTTAGGTAATAGTCGTCCTCTTAAGATAGAAGGTTATGACCTACAACAGGGCTGGCATATGGCACTTTGGCAAGACAACATCCCACAAAGCAAATGGTTCACCTGACATTACATAAGAAACATTTTAATTCGAAATAGGAAAAAAGTTAGCAAAAAATATTATATTAAAACACCGTGCTGGATATCTCCTTTAGAAGCATTGACTTACCCCAAACTTTATAACCCGGCGAAAAAATTAATATACCGTATATACTCAAATATAACCCGAGTTTTTCAGCACGTTTTTCAGGCTGAAAAAAGCCCCCTCGGCTTATATTCGAGTCACCAAAAAATGCCTTTTTTCCTGCAACCATTTTGGCTCCCTGGGTTGCAGGGAGGCTTGCTAAAGCCAAAATGGGGTGTGGGGGGGTGCGGCTTTAGGGGTTGCAGGGAGGCTTGCAGCTTTTTGCAGCTTCTCCCGCAGCTGGCTGGCTGCTCACTTGCTCGCAACTGAGCAGAGAGGCGGCTGGTTCCTCTGCCAAGGGGTAGAGAACCGGCTCTGCTGGATACAAGGGGGTGGGGGAAGGATCGGGGCATCCCTTCTCCCCAGCCCAGTAGACTGCCCAGGGAAAGAGAACTGGCTCTGCTGGAAACAAGGGGGTAGGGAAGGATCAGGGCTTCCCTTCTCCCCAGCCCAGCAGACTGTCCAGGGGGAGAGAACCGGCTCCACTGGATACAAGGGGGTGGGGGTTTCTGCTTCTGGCGCTGGAACCCCCTCGTCCCCAGCAACAGTGGTTCTTGCGGTGCCTCTTCCCTGGCAGCACCAGGAGCAGGACATTCTGTGGGTTTTTTCCCCCTTCGCATCGTCTCCAGATGGTTTTATAAATATGAAGCAATACGGTACGATGGTATGCATTTGGTATCTAGCTGCTGCATTTCCCACCCTCGGGTTATACTTGAGTCAATAAGTTTTCCCAGTTTTGGGGGGTAAAATTGGGGGGTCGGTTTATACTCGAGTATATACGGTATAAGGATTTGCTGAACGTACAAGATAAACTAAAATCTAAACAGGAATTGAACTCCCAAGGACTACAAGTGGATTGGTGGACCTATCTACAGATCCAATCTAAATACAAAAAAGACAGAGATAGGAAAGGTATAAATGTCGACTTACAAGAATTAGACAAAATCCTGATGGGCCAAGAAAAAGGCATGATTTCGAAAACTTATAAATTGTTGATGAGATTAGAGATAGGTGACGAGATAATTAAAGATTCAATGATCATCTGGAGGGAAAATTTTGGTTATTCAATCCATTTAGAAAAATGGCAAGAGATATGGAGGGGGAATATGAGATTAGTAGTTTCTACGGCGTACAAAGAAAACATCTATAAGATGATATATAGGTGGCATCTCCCCCCTGATACAATCCACTGAATGCTGGAAGTGTGGCTTTGAGCGTGGCACCTACTACCATCAGTGGTGGACGTGCCCAGAAGCAGTACAATTCTGGGGAAAAATAAAAAAAATGGCTTAACGAGATCTTAAATCAAAAGACTGATTGGCGACCAGAGACATGCTTGCTTGGCTCCAAACCAGAAAATATGAAAAAAGATTCATGGTACCTTGCTCTACACATTATCACAGCGGCGAGATTGACGTATGCGCAATTTTGGAAGAACAAAAATACCCCATCAGAGGAAGCAATTATAAAGATCTTAGAATGTGCGGAAGCAGATAAATTGACAAAAAAAGTAAAAGATAGAGACCAAACACAAACATGTTTATCCTGGGGAAAAGTATATATTTGGCTAGAAAACAGAAAATCATAACCCAAACTAGAAGAGGAATTGTATTTATTGAGAAACTTATATGATACAAATATAGTGAGGTTGGATAGTCTAATTGATGTATAAAGGTAGATAAGTTGTTCTGTCTCCCCTGGAATATAATATAGATACATTGTACCGAATATTAAGGTACTACTTATAGGTATGTTTGTTACTTGTTGTGATGTTCTGTACGTTATTATATGGTGTGTTGTTTTCCTTTTTAATGAAAAATGTAAATAAAGACTTTTTTAAAAAAGAAAATCTATAAATGCTAAATATGTTAATGTAACCGTGGAATTGTCTATCAGAGCTTTAGAATGTGTCTGTTTATCAGGAATTGTGTTTGTATTGACCATTGTATGTGACAGAAAGAATTACAGTACATTAAGAAATTGGAAAAGAGATATGACTCCTGATATCAAGGAATGGTTGTTGGCTTCCGGCTACATCACGCTGAATGGAAGACTAGGGAAGGTATAGCTGCTCATCCTAGTTTTCCCTTTTCTGTGTCTGGTGGTTGTTCCTGTGCCATCATGAGCCATGGAGAGGTTCACGAAGAAGGGGAGGCTTTGGGGCATGCGAGGAGGAGGCTCTCCCGCATGCCGGCAGATTTCTCCCCAGAGTGCCAGCGCAGAAAAAGGGCTGCCTGGGATCGCCCCAAAATCGTGACTATGCCGCTTGGAGAGGGAAGCCCGCCAGCGTGGTGTAAGAACTCTGTTTTACTAAGTTAGCTTTGAGTTGATTGAACTTCCTGCCTAAGAAATATATAAGATTTGCCATTTACTGGGGGAGCGGCTGAGACGGAGAAACGGCTGTCTTGTAAACTTCTTGCTGCTAGTTGTTATTCACCTCTCAGAAGCGGCCATTGAATTCCCTTTGAACTCTGATATTATCAAAACTTTACCTCCCCCCCCCTTTTTTTGAATATATTGTCTGTTGGATAAGGAATAATTGCTTGATCTTGTTGGAATTTGCGATTGGAGATATAGTGGGATTTTTTCTTTTATTTCTCTCTTTGCTATGTTATCAGAAGAGGAGCTTTTTGTTACATCATGACTTGACACTTCCCCCCCCCCCTTGCTAAAGACAGAGACTGCACTTGGTTGGTCTTGTACTGCCACCTAGTGGTTGATCTGGATATTTACAACTAAAAGGAAAGGAAAAGAAAGGAAAGGGGGGGGAAGATATATATACACTGCCTCATAGTAAACACTGAACATTGAAAATTGAATAATTTGGATGTATCAAGAGCTGATGAATTAACTTATTTGATTTAAAAGACCTGATTGACGTATTTATTTAATAAAGATTAGAGGAACAGTGGTTGTCTTCAGTTATGTCTACATCTTCAACTATTACCACAACAAATAAGAAAGTCATCTCATTGCCTACCTCCGTAACTCCAAGTTCGACACATTTAGTTTCTAGAAGAACATCGGAAGATATGTCAGCGACGGGGAAGACACCCTCTATGCAGGCTCTTCAAAATATGTTACAAACCATCCAGGAATTGATAGCTAAGAATCAGGAGTCGACATCCAAGAACTTTGAGGACTTGGGAGCAGACGTGAAAGCGGAAATGAGAGGGTTTAAGGAAGAAATTAAACAGATGCAAAGTGAATTGGGAGATATACGACAGACATTAATACAACAAGAGGAACAAATGAAGGAGATAGAGAAGAAGACGGAGAGATGCGAAGGGTGGATGGACAGCTGGGAGAAGAGACAAATAACGATAAATAGGGACTTAGAGGAAGAAATAATTTTCTTGGAAATGGAGAGATCTTTTTTTCTTAGAATACAGAATGTGGCGGAAGAGAAAGGTGAAAAACTGGATGATATTGTAGGAGAAATAGTTGCAGAAACTTTGGAGGTGGATAGATTCATGATCCAACGTGATATTGATGAGTCCTTTAGAGTATTCACTAGCTATACAAAAAGGAATAATCTCCCTCGGGAAATTCATGTTCGTTTTAATAAAGCCTTGTGCGAAGAATTTTATAAATGAACAAGGGATCAAACTATTACATATAAAGGCCAACGGATAATAGTCTTGAAACAAATTCCACATTGGGTAAGAGAACAGAGATGCAGATATCAATTTTTGACGACTTTCCTGAGGAAAAACGCAATTTCATATCGTTGGCTGTTACCTGAAGGCTTATTGATGATATGGAGGGATAAGAAAGTGAGGATTCAGACTCTTCAAGAAGCAAGAGAATTCATGGAACAAAAATTTTAATTTGTCAGAATTAGATGTTGAAGGAGAAGGGGAAAGTAGAAGCCTGGAGGAATCGCAAGAGGAAGAAGAGGTAGAGGAGAGGAGAGAAGGAAAGGTGGGAAAGAAGGGTGGGGGAACACGAAAAGTTGAGGAATTAACAGCACCTCAGAGGGAGACAAGACAAACAGCTAAGAAGGCCACAACAGCAGGAAAGTAAAAACTTAGGTGAGAAAAGGAGATGGGGGAACTAGTACATTTGATATCTGTAAATATTAATGGTTTAAATGCTCCTAATAAGCGTAGTAGGATTTTGAACAAATTAAGAAAGGCTGATATTGTCTGCATGCAGGAGACCCATTTAAAAAAGATCAAAACCATTTGTTAGAATGCCGGGCGTTGGGTAAAACTTATACCTCATTAGCAGGTCAAAAAAAAAAGAGGGATAGTGGTATATGTACGACATCATTTGAAATCCCAACAGGTATTTGTGACCAGGAAGGCTGGGTTCTCATGCTCGAAATAGAAATCGCCCAGTGGAAGTCTTTATTGGTTTGTATTTATGCCCCTAATGACAATTGGAGGACTTTTTATCAAAACTTATATGTTAAACTGGGTGAATTAGAATATGAACATATCTGTTTAGTTGGGGATTTTAATGCTGTAATGGATAGAATGCAGGATTATGTCCCGGGAAATACACAAGGAGGGTTGAAGAATATTAAGAGAACATTACCAAAAATATGTAATGATTTACGGGAGGAATTTGGATTGCAGGATATATGGAGGTCCCAATAAAAATCCCAATAAAAATCAATATACTTATTTCTCTCCTAGACACCACTCATGGACTCGAATTGATATAAAATGGATGTCTCTTGAGTTGAGGGGGTTGGTCTCGGAAGTGGAAATAGGGCCCAACCAGTGGGCAGACCATAACCCGCTAATGGTAACTTGAAAGATTCCACATTGTAGGAAGGGTAAATGGAGGATGAATACAGGTATTTTGAGAGATGAAGAATTTATGAGTAAATTTAAGAAGGAGTTACATCTTTTTTTCCAGGAAAATAAGAAAGAGGACACTTCAATATACAATACATGGGATATGGCTAAGGCAGTGATGAGGGGATGCTTAATCAAATGCATGATTGATAAACATAGGGCGGGTAAGAAACACCAAGACAACCTCTTGAATAAACTACAACGGGTGGAAGAAGATGCAAAATGGATCAACCCAGACAACATTGATAGAGGAAAGGGATTTCTGGCAACACCAGATTAAATTATTAGATCAAGAGGAATTAGCAAATAAAATAAAGTGGACTAAACAAATTTTTTTTGAAAGGGCGAACAAAACAGGAAGATGGCTGGCTTACTGCCTTAGGAAGGAGCAGGAACAATGGAGAATAGAAGGGCTGAAAGATGTAATTGGTAATCTTCATTGTACTAAGGAAGGCAAGAGAATGGTAGCCCAGGATTTCTTCACACAGCTTTATCAGAAAGGGAAGGAAAATATTTGTGAAATTTGGAAATATTTGGAAAAGACAGACTTGCCTAAAGTCTTTGAAACAATGAAGGATATTCTTAATGCGGAATTTATGATGGAAGAAGTAGAAACAGTTATGAAAGCACAGGCGAACGGCAAAACCCCAGGTAGAGATGGCCTTCCAGTTGAACTATACAAAGCAGTGTTTGACGTTGTAGGGATTTATTCAATGTGGTTATGAAAGAGGCTCAGGTCCTAGTATCTTGGACTGAGGCTTATATCTCTATTATTCCAAAAGAAGGAACTGACCTGTCCCTTATTAAGAATTATAGACCTATATCATTACTAAATTGCAGCCAGACTTAGTTGTTTCCTTAATTCATTCACTCAGACCAAAACGGCTTCCTTCCTAATAGATACTTACGAGATAATCTTAGAATTATCATGAATACATTAGAATTGTTCGAAAATCACCCGGATAAACAATTAGCTTTATTTTTTGTTGATGCCCAAAAGGCTTTTGACAGAATCAGTTGGGAATTTATGATTTCTCAACTGAAATATATGGAGTTTGGTGGGAATTTTATTCAGGCAATTCGAGCTATCTACCGGGAGCAGACTGCAAGAGTTCTCATAGATGGAGAGGAAACAGAGAAGATTCAAATTTGTAGAGGTACAAGACAGGGATGCCCCCTTTCCCCATTGCTATTTGTATTGACTTTAGAACCCCTGCTTAGAGAAGTGAGAGGAAATACGGAAATAAAAGGAATGAAGATTAGGCAGGAGGAAGTTAAAGTCCAGGCTTATGCAGACGATCTTGTATTTATTTTGGATCAACCACTGGACTCGGGCCTGAAATTATTACATTTGATTAGAGAATATGGGAAGGTAGCGGTATTATTGATGAATGAAGAAAAAATTAAAATCCTAGCGAAAAATACGACTCAGATGCAAAGGCAACAGCTGGAGCAGTTAATGGGTTTAAGAATGACAAATAAAATTAAGTATCTGGGTATATGGTTGACTGCCAGATACTCCTCCATAAAGAAGGATAACTATCTTCCTCTTTACAACCAGATGCTCAGAGATCTAGAAAGATGGAAAAATCTCCAGCTATCAATTTTGGGAAGGGTGGCAGCTATTAAGATGTGCATGTTACCCAAATGGCTATTTCTATTCCAAACAGCCCCGGTAAGGTTAAACAAAGAGTTTTTTACAAATTTAGATAGGAGTATATCCAAGTTTATCTGGCAGGGAAAGAAGCCGCGGATTAGACTTAAAATGTTACAAGAACCCAAAAACAGAGGAGGACTGGGACTCCCAAATTGGGAGCTCTATTACCAAGCAGCGAACTTGATTTGGGTGAAAGAATGGATGATCCTACAAAAGAGATGACTTTTGACATTTGAGGGAGCCGGTCTTCAACATGGCTGGCACTATTTTTTATGGTCGGGAGCATCCAGCCGCCCCAGACACTTTGACGATCACTATTTACGTAGGACTCTTGGGTACACTTGGGAAAAGATTAGAAGAAGAGTATATTCAAAAGTTCCATGTTGGATTTCGGCGCAGGAAGCTCAGATTTACCCGACATTGTATAAAGGGGGGGGGGACTTTGACGTATGAAGTTTTTTTGGATGTTCAGGGTAATCAGAAGTCACGAGAATTATTAACTCTTCAAGGATATAAGATAGACTGGTGGTCTTACTCCCAAGTGCACTCCAGGTATAAAAAAGATTTATATAGCGGAGGAATTTACCGTAAAAGACAAGAATTGGATAAGATCTTATTAGAAGGAGAGAAAGGGGTGCTATCTAAATGTTACGCATATTTATTGTCTCCACAGATAGGACAGGGTGTATTGAAGGATTGTATAATAGCCTGGGGGCGAAATTTTGGATATCCCCTTGACTTCCAGCAATGGGAACAGATTTGCTTGAAAAATATAAAATTTTCATATAAAAAATATAAAATCCTCATATAAAGAAAACATATATAAAATGGTCTACTGTTGGCATCTCCCCCCTGCGAAGACTAGGTAACATGTTCCCCGGGACATCTTCTTGCTGTTGGAAATGCGGTTACAGTAATGGAACTTATTTTCATCAATGGTGGACCTGCCCGCAGGCGGTTAAATATTGGAAAAAAAATACAGCAATGAATCTTGGAAATTACACAGATCAATTTGGAATTAAGGCCCGAGATTTTCCTGTTGTGGGCAAACTCTTTGAATGTTAAATCAGGTATATGGTTCTTGTTGATTCACATTATTACTGCAGCAAGATTAGCGTTTGCGCAGGAGTGGAAAAATCAATATTTACCAATGGATTTGAAAATAATATATAAAATTAATGAGAGTGCAGAATCAGATAGATTAACTAGATTGATCAATGATAAAAAAGATTCAGAATTTTATAACAGTTGGAAATTATGGTATGATTGGGTCCAGAAAAGGTGGGATAGAACAGATATATGATGTATATATATGATGGCAAGTATGTATGTATAAAGGAATGACTTTATATTTATGGACAATGTACTCATATTACACCACGGTGGCAGGATTGTATATTTCATTTGTGTAAAAAAAAAAAGGAATGGTTGTTGAAAACAAATGATTTATCTGTTTAGGGGAAGGCAATATTGTCTTCTAACGAAAGGAAGCAGCAAATTGTATTGTTATGGCAGAGATTCAGTGATTATTGTATTATTGTAAGATAACTTGTAAGATTTGTTCATATTATATTAGTGAATTAATGGGTAAACAAGATAAGTATAAACTATAAGAAATATTTTTCTCTCTTTTTTTTAGTTTGCATTTTTAGCTTAAAACCCCTGGAAATAAAACACTTACTTAGAAAATATTTGTTTAGAACAATGAGAAGAGTAAAAAGAGACATGTCAGATCCGGCTCATGATGTGGTTAGAACTGGCCCGTGGAGCTGCCCTGGAAGCAACAAAGGAGCAGCCCGCAGCACCTCGTCCTGGCCTAGGCTGGCCAGGCACTGATCTACAAGTGGGTGGTGACCATCTGAACCAGAATGCGGTCAGCCTTACATCCGAGGCGCCGCCCTGGAGCCAGCAGCACACAGGAGGCAGCAAGTGCACGGAGCCTGGCATCCATGGGGATCATCTTGCCCCACAGGCTGACTGCATTTTGAGTGCCTCCTTTTCACCCAAGACACCACCGCCTCCTGTACATGTGCCCAGGGGACAGGACCAAGGCGGTAGGGGCTGCCACTTGCTGGCTCCAGGCTGGCCACATGGGTCAGATCTAAGGCTGACGTTCCGACCCCGGATGGCCATACAAAGTTGTACATCTTCACTGCACCTGCACCATCCCCTCAATGACCCATCTGGCTTCACAGCTTGCGAGGCTTCCCTTTCACTGGAACCACCCCATCCCAACATGGAACAGAATGGGACCTTTAGGACAATCCGGTGGCAGGCAGAAGCCATTGTGCTTCTGCTGGCCAGCGTCTGATGGGCAATAAGCAATCCTGAGGGCTTTGGGGTTGTTGGTGGCATGGCAGGTGAACGGTGGTGGGTTTTGACTTCTGGCATTGTGAGAAAGCAGGACTTCTGGGGTTGGGGGGCGCGGAAGCAGAACTGCCCTTTCGGCATCAAATGTCCAAGTGTACAGGCAATGGGGAAATGGACAAAAAGAGAAGCTGCTGCTCCCTTTTTGGGTTTTTTTTTAAAGCTGTCAAAGTCTCTGAGCAGAGCTGGCAACAGGCAGGCAGCAGTGGGCAGAGGCTGTGGGGTTCTGGTGCCCTGGAAGGTTGAGGGCTGGGCTCGGTGCTTGCCCTCCAATGCCCAGGCCTCTGGGCAGCCTGCACCACCATCTGGGGTCCTCCTGAGAGGGACAGTGAGGCTCCTCTGGTGGGCAAGGGTTTGATGCTTACCCTGGTCTCGCATTCCTCCACTGGAGACGATCCCCCCAGCAGGCACACCCCGATGCGGGCAACATTGAGCTGACCATGTCTACCCTGGCCACACCCACCCAATTGGCTGCAACCATCCATTCATGATCACCCCGGCCACCCCCTACCCCCCGAGGTCAAGCACAACCCTGATGCACCCCTCAATGAAATTGAGTTTGACACCCCTATTATAGAGCCATAACAATGGAGAAGCAAAGTGAAGCTGTGATTTCTCTATATAATGATTTTGTTGTGCAAAATCTGAAATAATATGGTGCTTAATGCTGGTCTTTTTCAGTGCAAAGCATTGTGGGCTTTTTTCTTATCTCTGCTGCATATTTTTTTAATAAAAAGTTTAGCTTTATTAAAAGGGAAAGTATATTGTACATTTATTTCATACTACTTTTAATACTCTATTCTAAAATTTTGACAGACAGAGGAAACATTTTCCAAAGTCTACCTATAAATCTTTCTTAGTGCAGTACAATTGAATGTTTTTGTAATTTTGGTCTTCCAAAATTTGGCCCAATGTTAAATTTTTAAATTTTATTAAGTTTTTTCCAATTCTATGAAATTTCAAAGTGAAGTCATATTAATTATGCTTGTCTTTGCTCTTAATAGCTGCAAAAGACCTGATAAACCGACTCCTGATAGTTGATCCGAAAAAGCGCTATACTGCTCAACAAGTTCTTCAGCACCTATGGATCCACACAGCTGGAAAAAACAACTGTAGAAATCTCCAAAGGGAGGTGACCATCAATCTTGAGCAACATTTTCGAAGTCAGTGCAAGTCAGAAGTTACCAAGGAAGAATTATAAGGGATCATACACACCAAGGACAATGTTTTTTTCATTCTGTATCCATACAATCTTATTTCAGAGATCAAATGTTAGGGTTTTAGGCAAATTCATTACTTCTGTTGGACTTGAAGTCTGCTAAACTTACATCACTTTAACTGATTTTATGTGGTATCATGCAGTCATTTCCTGGTTCTTTGTACATAGCAATTTTTCATTTTTGAAAAAGGATTTCTTTTTAAGTGAACAAAAGAACTCCCACCTGAAAGGCAAGATTTTGATTGACTTTGCCATGCATTTTGATGATTAATGATTGATGGTTCTTTTGTCTCCAAAGAGAAATATATATGGTCTTTTCCATAGATACTAAACAGTTATTTAGTATTAATTTTGTATGTTTCTATCTTACATCTGTCTTTAGGAATTAGGAAATACAGTCTTGTTACAGAAATATATTTTGAAAACAGATTTTGAAAATGTGACTTACCCAAGAACTGCTGGTTAAAATGAATAAGACAGAATCTATTTTTGAATCATTTACATGTATTAAATATGGTCACATAAAGGCCAGGATCCAGAGAATTATTTTCAGTATGCTTGATATCCTGATAATTGAACCAGCTACCTAGATTTTTAAATTAAAAGCTATGAATATGTTTTTCTTTTTTTAAAAAAAAGTCTTAATTTCAAAAGCTTGTTATAGTATGAGTTGCTTAAAAGAAAAATCCTTTGGGGGCATATTAATTTTTTGAAACCATGTTATTGAAGATATCCTTGATATTTTATATTGTTAATATTTAAAATATTTGTATATCAAGGATGGGAGTGATTTCTTGTACAAACTATATATAATGTATGGCAGAGCTTTCTTTTAATTGTGCATAGATAGATACTATACTTAGAGATTATGTGAAAAACTATTTACTTTTCCTTATCCAAAGAGAAAGAAAGAAGGATGAGACTAAATAAAGAAAATGGCCCTCCTTTTTTAAGTAAGCTGTTAGATGTATTCTGGATTTATCTGTGTCTATGTACATGTTCTGGTTATTTCTAGTATTACATAAACAGATTTTTTTTGATATTGTGACCTTCATGTTTAAATGGGTACTGTGAATTATGCATCAGATAAAGTTACTGGTTTGATAAAACTTGTAAAAAGTATGGGCCTTAAATAAGAACTCTCTGAGGTTGTAATTAGAATAGTAAGATGCTTTGGCTAGATTATGATCTCAAAGATGAATTGGCATTATGAATCCTGAGATATGTACATGTCTTTTTAAAGTAGTGTAGGGTTGACCATTGTTCCTAATTTAATTGTCACTGTCTTGTGTTCCTTACAGGGATCCAACTTCTGTGTCTGATTCTTGATACAGATCTGAATATGGCTTACTGCCAACACTGATTAGCAAGAGAGATTTTTTAAAATAAATTTCTAATGCTTATTGAATTTTTTGTATGTGTCCCTTTGTTCCCAAAATGCAAACAACAGTTCCAGCAGAAATAATACCATATTTTTCGGACTATAAGATGCATCAGAGTATAAGACGCACCAAGATTTCGAAGAGGTAAACAAGAAAAAAATAAGTTTTTGCCCTCCCCAGCCCCCTGGAGCACTCTGCCGGCCTCCCAAACCCCCTGTGCATCCCATTTTTGCAAAAAAACAGGCCCGTTTTTCACAAAAATGGGATGCGCAGAGGGTTTGGGAGGCTGGCAGAGTCCTCCTGGGGGCTGGGGAGGGCAAAACTGCAATGAATGGGGAGGTTTGGGAGGTCTTCAGAGTGCTTCTGGGGGCTGGGGAGGGCAAAATCCCCCATTTTTGTGAAAAACGTCTGTTTTTGGCAAAAACAGGACATGTGGGGCAGGGTTTTGGGAGGCCAAAAATGGCTGTATTTGGTGTATAAGACGCACCAACTTTTCCACCCTCTTTTAGGGGGGAAGAAAGTGTGTCTTATACTCCGAAATGTGTGGTAAATTGTTGTAAAATAATATGTGGAGCAGATGTCCCAATCTGTACAGCATAGCGTAGCATAGATGTTTCTGACACAGTATGCACCAGAGGTGGTATTCAGCAGGTTCTGACCAGTTCTAGAGAACCGGTAGCAGAAATTTTGAGTAGTTCGGAGAACCGGTAAATACCACCTTTGACTGCCCCGCCCCCATCTATTCTCTGCCTCCCGAGTTGCAGCTAATCAGGAGGAAATGGGGATTTTGCAATAACCTTCACTTGGAGTGGGGAGGGAATGGAGATACTACAGTATCCTTCCCCTGGAGTCGGGTGGGAATGGAGATTTTACAGTATCCTTACCCTACCAGACCCACCAAGCCACAGAACTGGTAGTAAAAATTTTTGAATCCCACCACTGGTATGCACAACATTTACATGTTCTTTGATCCTCTCTGGTGAATCAGAAAATTATTGCTATACCTCAGTTATATATTTGTAGGCTATTTTTCTTCTCTATCTCTGCCCTTTTTTAAAAATCAAAACAAAAACAGGGCTTGAATGTAATCCTGATGAGCAGAGGTTTTTTTTAAAAAAACAGGAATAGTTCTCTTAATTTTGTTTTTGTCAGAAAAATGGTAATTGTATTTGTTTATGAAATATTGGTCTTGAGAAAAGTTTTGAATGATTGGAGTTGTAAATAATTAAAGGATAAGACACTTGCAAATATTCCTGAACTTTGTCTGATACGGGTTTATTTCCATGATCATCTACTTCAATGGAATTGAATTATATCCAATATTTAATGTATAATGGTAATTTTTGCAGTATTTTAGTATTTTAATTAATGAAAAAAAATCACTCTTCCAGGGACAATCTACTTAACTATTCTCCAAGCTGGTGTCATCAAAATACACATGATTTAAACTCCTATAATTACTAGCCAGCCTGATTTGGCTATGTTCACTAGAGTAATAAAAAGAGCTCAACATTTCAGGAAGATACTGCATTAGAAAACACTAACTACAAGTTAGAACCTAACAGTTCTTTCTTTATGTACCGTATTTTTCGGAGTATAAGATGCACCTTTCCCCCCCAAAGGGTGAAAATTTTGGTGCGTCTTATACACTGAATGTAGCCCTGCCCACCCACTGGCCCCCACCCTTTGGCCTGTACCTCGCAGCAGTTACCTCCTTCCAAGCAAACAGCAAGAAAAAACAGTTCCTTTCAGCTTCAGCATAGACTAATTAGCACAAGTTGATTAGATTGGCCTCCCGACTCTCAGCTGATTTGCTCTCAGCTGTTTTGCGCAGGCCTCTGCTGCTTGCTTCAAGGAAGAAAATTGCTGGAGCAGATTTCCCCCCCCCCCCTTGTGCTGAAAACAAAACTGAAAGTAAAGCAGGCTGTTTTCTGTTTGGTGCAACGAGGCAAAATTAGGCAGAAGCAGAGGGAGATTACTTTTTCTTTTTCCTCACCAAAAAAAGTAGGTGCAAACAATGGGAAATTTAGGGCAAAAGAGGAGAGTTCAAGATTTTAAACACAAAAGAAAAAAAGAACAAAAAAGGCAAAAAAAAGAGGAGCCTGAGTGGTGTAGGAGGCTAATGCCTCCTATTAAGGCAGCATTTAACATCCAGCTGCCTGCAATTACTGCAAGTTCAATTCTCACAAGGCTCAAGGTTGACTCAGCCTTTCATCCTTTCTAAGGTGGGTAAAATGAGGACCCGGTTGTGGGGGCAATAAGCTGACTTTGTATGAAATATACAAACGTATGAAGGCTATTGCTTAACGCATTGTAAGCCGCCCTGAGTCTCCGGAGAAGGGTGGCATATAAATCAAATTAAAAATAAAATAAAATAAAATAAAAATGGGAAGGGAGAAAAAGAAATGAAAGAGAAAAATGTTATACATATTTAGAATTGAAATATGAATAGTAGTAAGAAATAAATGGGAAATCATGATTGTAAAAATGAAATGAATAATAATTGGGATATTTGTCTTTGTATTTTTGAAATCTAGACAATGACAAGTTTTTATTTTTTATTTTTTTTTAGAAATATGAATAAGTATAAACTGTAACAATTGAAATACCTTTAATGGTATATGGTGGTGAAAGTAAAAAGGATTAAATTATAGCTTGGATAATAGCTAGAATATTTTTAAATTTAATTAGGGAAATTGTAATGATTGAAATATTTTTAATTATATGTTGTGATGAAAGTAGAAATGATTAAGTTGTGATTTGGAGGATTATATGGGCAAAACTGGATTATTGGGAGAGTTTAAGATGTGAAATTGAGTAACATAAGAGGGGGAAATTATTTGGTTTATCATTATTGGTAAATATAAATTGATTTGTAAGAAATTGGATTGCATGGAAATAATTGGAATATTCATGCTCATATTGATTAATATACAAAAAAGATAGTTATATAATTAATTGATTTATATTAAAATGTTGAATTTGTATTAAACAATTGTAATATTACATAATTAACCAATGTGAGGATGGTTATAAAAATAGATGACAATGGGAAGGGGTATAATATAGAATAGAAGTGAAAAATTGAATTTGATTAACATTAGAGATGAGGATGAAGGGTAATATTGGTTTTTTAAAAAAAATAGATGAGGAATAAATATGGCAAAAAGGAAATATAGAAATTGTAAATTTAATTGAAATGACTAAACACTGTTTAAATTTGTGAACCAGCCAAAAACTCTGTTCAAAGAAAATACATTGTATGTTTGTATGTGTGTTTGTCTATAAAATAAAATAAAAACTTTAAAAAAAAAAGACACCAAAAAAGGTAGGTGTGTCTTATACTCCGGTGCGTTTTATACTCCGAAAAATAGGGTGCTTGCCTCATTCATCTTGATAATTCTGTGTAGGAGGGATTTATCTTATGTATACTTTTCTTCCCCCACTTTATTTTCTATGATATCGAATAGGGAAATAAATTCAAATTCTCTACATCATATATTGCCATCAACCACATTCCAAGTCTCAAAGAATTCTTATGCTGGCTTAATAAACATCCATCTATAAATACAGCTGTTTCTATTAAAACTCTTCTATAAAAGTATCCTCTTCAAGAAGAAACTTGCTAGCTTACTGTAAGGATCTGCCTCTCCTCTTTTCCCAAGAAAGTATAGACTCTTGAAACAGAACCTTTTATTGAGAAGAAATTATAGCAGAACAGATGAAGCAGATTCTAAATTCCCTCCCAAACTACATAGTTAGAAATAGGGTTTTAGAATCCCTCCCTCCCATCCGAATGTGGATTTAGCCAATCCACAGGTGTGAAGATGTTTATTGTAATGGCCGTCTTGAGAAACAGATACGTTTTTTGTCCACCCACTCATTTTGGGAAGGGGGTAGGTGTTTCCACACTACTAGGTATTGCGGTTTCCCTCGGTGGATTCTAGAATTGAGGATGTCTTTGATTTCAAAATGTTGCTCACCCTCAACCATTATGGGTGTGGGTGATGCCTGGGTTTGAGGTCTAAGTGAGGATGTGACTTCTCTTTTTAACAGGCCAATGTGAATGACTGGGTGTATTTGTCTGAGTGTTTTGGGGAGTGCTAATTCTACTGTCACTCGGTTGATGATCCTAGTGATTGGAAATGGTCCCACGAATTTTGACCCTTATTTCTTTGATGGTTTGCAAGGGCAGGCTGAGGATTTTGCACAGTATCTGCACGATAAAATCGCTCAGATTCGGGAAGGCTTGGACTCTGACTGGGTAGATCCCGGCGGGATGACTGAGGCTGGTCTTGAGAATGTTATCTGGGACGAGTTCGATCCTGTGACTCCTGAGGACGTGGACAGGATCCTGGGGAGGTTAAACGCAACCACTTGTTTATTGGATCCGTGTCCCTCCTGGCTGTTACTGGCCACCCAGGAGGTAACACGAGGCTGGCTCCAGAGGACTATAAATGCTTCTTTGAGAGAGGGTTTCTTGCCTCCCGCCTTGAAAGAGGCGGTGGTGAGGCCCCTCCTCAAGAGGCCTTCTCTGGACCCGGCTGTTTTGGCAAACTACCGTCCTATCTCCAACCTTCGCTTTATTGAGAAGGTTGTCGAGAGTATGGTTGCGCACCAGCTCCCACAGTACCTGGATGAAACCGTCTATCTAGATTCGTGCCAGTCCGGCTTCAGGCCTGGGTACAGCACGGAGACGGCATTGGTCGCATTGGTGGATGATCTCTGGAGGGCCCGGGACAGGGGCTGTTCCTCTGTTCTGGTCCTGTTAGATCTCTCAGCGGCTTT
>WNWU01013349.1:1540147-1550958 GCA_012654045.1 Ptyas mucosa | reverse complement strand
TCTGGTCCTGTTAGATCTCTCAGCGGCTTTTGATACCATCGACCATGGTATCATGCTGCGCCGGTTGGGGGGATTGGGGGTGGGAGGCACCGTGCTGCGGTGGTTCTCCTATCTCTCTGACCGGTCGCAGTCTGTGTTGGCAGGGGGGCAGAGGTTGACCTCGAGGCGCCTTGCTTGCGGAGTGCTGCAAGGGTCGGTCCTCTCGCCGCTCCTGTTCAACATTTATGTGAAGCCGCTGGGGTGAGATCATCCATGGTTTTGGGGTGCGATGTCATCTGTATGCTGATGATACTCAGCTGTACATTTCCACCCCAGACCACCCCAATGATGCCCTCGAAGTGATGTCCCAGTGTCTGGAGGCCGTGCGGGTCTGGATGGGGAGGAACAGGCTTCGACTCAACCCTTCCAAGACCGAGTGGCTGTGGATACCGGCATCCCGATATAGCCACTGGTGCCATCGCTGGCTATTGGGGGTGAGTTATTGGCCCCTACAGAGGGAGCTTGCAACTTGGGCATCCTCCTGGACACATGGCTGTCTTTAGAAGAGCACATGACGGCCGTGGCCAGGAGGGCTTTTTATCAGGTTCGCCTGATACGCCAGTTGCGCCCCTTTCTGGATCGGGACTCCTTATGCACGGTCACTATGCCCTCGTTACATCTCGCCTGGACTACTGCAACGCTCTCTACATGGGGCTCCCCTTGAGGAGCACCCGGAGGCTCCAACTGGTTCAGAATGCGGCCGCGTGGGTGATTATGGAAGCAACGGGGCGCTCACATGTAACGCCTCTCCTGCGCGAGCTGCATTGGCTCCCGTTGGTCTTCCGGGTGCGCTTTAAGGTATTGGTTCTCACCTTTAAAGCGCTCCATGGTTAGGGCCAGGGTACTTACGAGACCGCCTGCTGCTACCGATAACCTCCCACTGGCCAATACGCTCTCACAGAGAGGGCCTCCTCAGGGTGCTGTCAGTCAAGCAATGTCGGCTGGCGGCCCCCAGGGGGAGAGCCTTCTCTGTGGGAGCACCCGCCCTATGGAATGAGCTACCTCCTGGAATAAGACTGATCCCGGACCTTCGTACCTTCCACAAAGCCTTGAAGACTTACTTATTCCAGCAAGCTGGCCTAGCTTAAATGGTTTTAAATTGGGATTTTGAATTTTATAGACTTGGGGTTTTAAATTGGGAGGCCGATCGATTTAATATCTTTTAATGTATCTTAATTTTTGTATTGTATGTATTTTAATTCTGGCTGTCCACTGCCCTGAGTCCCTTCTGGGAGAAGAGCGGGATACAAATTAAATAATAATAATAATAATAATAATAATAATAATAATAATTATTATTATTATTATTATTATTATTATGGTTGTAGTGTTTGCAAGAATTTCCATCCATTCCTTCGGGGGGGGAGGTGGGTTGGTAGTTCTGTCATTGGCCTGTGGCTACTTTAAAAGGGATGTAGCCTGTGCTAGAGTGTACGGAGTTGTTGAATGCTGCCTCTGCAAAAGGTAATAATTCAGTCCAATTATCATTAATAAAATCCCTTAAATATTCTAACACTCTGTTCACTCTGTTTTTTCACATTGGCCATTAGTCATCGGGTGATGAGCTCAAGCCTTGGGTGATGCCATGTAGTGTTAGGAACACCCTCCAAAATTTTGATGTAAATTGGATCTCCCTATCAGAAATGATTCTCTGTGGAGCTCCGTGTAAATGATAAATGTGTATCAGGAATAATTTTGCTAAGGCTTTTGCTGTTACGATCTTTTGACAAGGAATAAAATGAGCTTGTTTAGAAAATAAGTCTGTTATGACCCAAATAACAGTGTTCCCTGTGCTCTGGCAATTCTACAATAAAATCCATAGAGATCTCTCTCCAGGGTGCTGAAGGTTCAGCTACCGTTTGTAACATTCCTGGGGTTTTCCCTTGCAATTTTTTGACTGCAGCACAGATAGGACAGCTAGCCACATAGTTTTACCTCTAACAGTTACCTTCCACAACACCAGTTTCAAGCCCTGCAGTGCAGAGAACACTAGATACCATGGCCATGCAACTGGAACTAAAAAATTTGATACAGGTCTTTCATGAAGACTTTAAAGAAAGAATGGAAAAGGTAGAAGGAGATCTTAAAGCAGTGAAGGCAATGATGGGAAAGATTGAAGAAAGAATACAGAAAGTGGAGGAAAAGGCAGATTCAACAGGAAAAAAAGCAGAGGAAATGGATGATAAACTCAAAATGACTGACAAAAACCAGGAAAAAACAATTATCTCTCTCGAAATGGACAAAGCAGAATACTACTTAAGATTTCAAAACATAGAAGATGAGGAGAGAATTTGGTGGAAGTGGTGGCGGAGATACTGGCGGAAGTGGTGGAAGAAACCAAGGAAAAGATATTAAATAGGATTGATGAGATATACAGTGTCTATACTCGATATGCAATGAGAAACAAATTGTCAAGAGAGGTGCATGTAAGATTTACCAAAAAAGCAATAAAAACAGAAATATTACAGGTAGCAAGAAATACTCCAATAAAATACAAACATAGAGAGATTGTATTGTAGAAACAGATACTCAGGAAAGTGAGAGACCTGAGGAGAGAATATCAATTTTTGACAAACCCTTAATCCCAAAAGGAGTACATTTCAGATGGCTAATATCAGAAGGAATATTGGTTTATTGACAAGTGCAAAGACAAAGTTGAGCTGGCCTGACTCCATGTTGGTTTTAAAGTTTGATACTGATTTTAAATTGAAATGTTTTAAATTATGGGCCAAATTTTATAAATTATTTTTAAAATTATTTTAACTTTTATATACAATGTTTTTAGTTGGCTGTTCACCGCTCTGAGTCCAGAAGGAGAAGGGCGGTATAAAAATCAAACAAATATAAACATAAACATAAACAACATAGACTGGACTTGATAGAGAAACTGGAATTATTTAATGACCAATATTTGGGGCCCCAAGATGAGCAAAGATTGAGAGAGGAAAAAGAAACTAAAGTCCAAGATGAAGTGTTGAAAGAAAAATATCAAAAAAGAGAGTCGATAGAAGAACAAGAAGAAAAGGCAATAAAAGAGGGGGCAAGGTCAAAAGAGCCCAAGGATCAAAGAGAGATAAGAACGACAAGATCTACAAAAACTAGTAACCAGTAAAACATGGAAGAAGAAACCAAAGAAATATCAATAAATATTAATGGTTTGAATTCAGTGATAAAAAGGAAAAGAACTCTCAATAAATTGGGGAAACTAAAAACGAACATTGTATGCCTATAAAAAGTTCATATTAAAAAGCAACACAAAAAATTACTGGAGTATCCAAAATTGGGCGATTTGTTTACTGCATTGACACATCAAAGTAAAGAGGTGTAGTATTATACATTAAAAAGAAACTGGAATCAAAACAAATATATGCTGATGAAGAAGGGAGGATTTTAATTGTGGAAGTAATAATGAACTATAAACAAATATTGTTGGTGGCAATATATGCACCAAATGATAAACAAGAATTCTATGGAAAATTGCACAGGAAAATAATAGAATTTGAGTATGACAATATTTGTATAATGGGAGACTTCAATGCGATAAAGGAAGTAGATTGGGACTACAAGATGACAAAAGTCAATAAAAAACCTAGAAAAACGCTCCCAAAGGCCTTTTTCATAATGGCAGAGGAAATAGGCATCAAAGATGTTTGGAGAGAAAGATATTTGAGAGAAAAGCAGTATACTTTTTATTCAAATAGACACAAGTCATGGTCCAGAATAGCCATGATGTGGATGTCAATTGACTTATTAGCTAATGTACAAGATATAAATATTGAAACAAGTATTTGGGCGGATCATAATCCGATTATAATTATATGGAAGGGACAAAGAAAGAGATTAAGATGGACACTGAATCAAACAATACTAAATGAAAAAGAGTTTCAACAATCTGTAGAGAAAGAATTAGGTTTCTTTTTTAAGGAAAACAGAAAGGAAGATACCTCATTATAAAATGTGTGGGATACAGTAAAAGCATATATTTGAGGATTGGCAATGATTTATTTGGGAAAAAAATAAAAAGAAAAGACAAACAGAAAAAATTGAAAGAAGAATACAAACTGGAGATGGAATTACAAAAAAACACGCAAAGCAAGAGGATTAAAAATGAAATGGATTTGAAAAAAACATGAAATGAACTTAACTGAAAAAGAAGATTTAGCTTATCAAATAAAGTTGTCTAAAAAAAACTTCTTTGAAAACGCTAATAAGCCAGCCAGATAGATGGCTGGTATATAAAATGAAAAAGGAGAAGGAGAAAAAACTAATTAATCAACAAATAGATGAGGAAGGACAGATATGTTATCGAAATGAGGAAAAGAAAAAAATGGTACAGA
This sequence comes from Ptyas mucosa, assembly GCA_012654045.1. Classification (NCBI taxonomy): domain Eukaryota; kingdom Metazoa; phylum Chordata; class Lepidosauria; order Squamata; family Colubridae; genus Ptyas; species Ptyas mucosa. Next base: position 1,546,582 of record WNWU01013349.1, on the reverse strand, counting down.
AATATTATAAGAAACTCTATGAGCAACAAACAGTATCAGAAGAGAAGATTATACAATATTTAGAAAAGTCTAATTTACCAAAAATACCAGAAGACTATAGGGAGGCCCTAGAGGGAAGAATAACGATGATGGAAGTGATAGAGAGCATCAAGAGACAGAAGAATGGCAAAACATCAGGTCCAGATGGGTTACCAGCAGAATTGTATAAAACTTTTCAGGATGTACTTAGTAATATGATGTTGAAAGTGTTTAATGACCTTTTAGTAAATGCAAAAATACCTGACTTGTGGATGGAAGCATATATTACTCTTATACCGAAGGAGGATTCAGATTTACAACAAATTAAAAACTATAGACCGATCTCTTTGTTAAATGTGGATTATAAAATATTTACATCAATAATGGTGAATAGATTGAAGAGGTTGTTAAATGATTTTGTACATGTAGATCAAAATGGCTTTCTACTAAAAAGACAAATTAGAGACAATATGAGAATGATTTTGAATGTTTTAGAATACTATGAAGCACACCCAGAAAAACAAATGGCATTGATGTTTCTAGATGCACAAAAAGCTTTTGATAATGTGATTTGGAAATTCATGACAAAACAATTACAGATTATGGATTTTGGGGGGAGATTTATAAAGATGATTGAGACAATTTATAACAAACAATTTGCAAAAGTAATAATAAATGGAGATATATGATGGAAAAAGTTGATATTATGAAAGGAACAAGACAAGGATGTCCTCTATCCCCATTGTTATTTGTGTTGACATTAGAGGTGTTAAATAGAAAGATAAGACAAAATGAGGAGGTAAAAGGGATACAAATTAAAAAAGAAGAGTATACATTAGAAGCATTTGGTGATGACTTAGTGTTTATTCTAGAGGAGCCATTAGAAGTAGGACCCAAACTGATAGAACAAATAGAGGAATATGGAGAAGTGGCAGGACTGAAAATTAATAAAGATAAAACAAAGTTATTGGTGAAAAACATCACAGAGAAACAGAAAAGAGAGTTAATGGAGAAATTAGACATTCAGATCACTAAAAAGGTAAGGTATTTGGGAATACAATTAACAGCAAAACGTGTAACGATTAAAGAAGATTATTATAAATTGAAAGGACAAATTGAAACAGATTTGGGAAAATGGAGAAAATTGCAACTATCATTAATGGGAAGAATAGCAGGAATTAAGATGAATATATTACTTAGACTGCTGTTCTTATTTCAGACAATACCAATAAAGTTGGAAAAGAAATATTTTGAAAACTTGAATAAATGATATTGAAATTTATATAGCAGAGGAAAAAATGAGCATTAATATGAAAATGTTACAAGATGCAAGACTAAGAGGAGGATTTGGATTACCAAACTGGGAACTATATTATCAAGCACCAGCATTATCTTGGATAAAAGAATGGATTGTGTTGAGAAACACAAGACTATTAACTTTGGAGGGGCATGATCTACAACTGGGTTGGCACGCTTTTTTATGGTATGGGAAGAACAAGATGTATAGCTAGTAATATTTAAAGGGGAACAAATTGTTAGATATAGTGAGTTATTGGATGAGTTAAAGCAAGATCTAGAAGATCAGGGATGTAAGATGGATTACTTTTCATATATGCAAATATTTTCTAGATATCGAGATCTCAAACAAGGTTTTTATAATGTGTTGACTAATCTAGATAAGATATTAATGGGTTCTGATGACTATGTAATTAAAAAGTTATATGAATATTTGTTAGAGGTAAAATTGGAAGAACAAGAAGTTAAAGAATCGATGATAGCGTGGGGGGGAAATGTTGGTTATGGTATAGATTTAGAGAAATGGCAAAAATTGTGGTCACATAATTATAAAATGACAATGTCTACAGCATATAAGGAGAATTTGTATAAGATGTTTTACAGGTGGCATCTACCCCCGACGAGGATAACCAGAATGTTTAAGAATAAATCGGAGAAATGTTGGAAGTGTCATCAGATCCCAGGATCATATTACCATTGTGGTGGACATGCATAGAAGCAAGGAGATATTGGACTAAGATACACATGTGGTTGGAAAAAATGATAAAAAGACACATTGATTTTAAACCAGAGACATTTTTATTAGGGGTCTTACCAGAGACATTCAATAAAGAAGTGCAATATTTAATTGTGAATATTTTAACAGTAGCTAGAATTGTATTTGCTAAAAACTGGAAAGGAGAGAAGATATTTAGTGATGAAGAAATTATTAAGAAAATGCTGGACTTGCTGAAATGAGTAAACTGACATTTGAAATAAGACAACCAGGAAGATAAACAATATTATTTGATATGGGAGTTATTTTATCAATGGATAAACAATAAAACATGGAGATGAAATAGGATATATGAAATGAAATTAAGATAAAATGGGTAAAAACTTGTTTTCTTTTAGGGGAAAAGAACATTTGTCATATATTGATATTTTGAAGATTTTGGAAGCACGAAAGGATTTTAACCGACCGAAATACTGTCTGTAAGTGTTTGAAAGGATGATGCTTTTATGTTGTTTTTGTTTGAAAATTTAAAAAATTTTTTTTAAAAAATGTATAGCTATTTTCAAAGGCATTTATGAGGAATGCATTATTATTAGTATGGGAAAGAATTAGAGAAAAACATTATTGAAAATACTAATATGGCTTTCAACAATGGAAGCATTTCTACATCCAAATCTTATTAATATGAGAAATATTATAAGATATAACAACATGTTATCAGCAACAGGGGAATTGAAAACGAAACAAGAATTAGATGAACAAGAGATTGAAATGGAGTGGTATGCTCAGCTGCAAATACAATCTAGATATGAAAAAGATCCAAAGCTATATGGTTTTTACTTGGAAATGACAGTATTGGATGAGATACTCACAGGAACTGAGGAAAAAATGATTAGGAAATTGTATAGTTATTTACTTGAAGTGAAGTTGGAAGAAGAACAAGTTAAAGAAAAAATGGTAGCATGGGCAAAAAAAATTGGCTACACAATTGAGCTAGATAAATGGCAGCAACTATGGGAAAGAAATTATAAATTAACAATGGCCACAGCATATAAAGAGAACCTGTATAAAATGTTTTATAGATGGCACATGCCACCAGAAAGATTGGCAAAAATGTTTAAAGATAAATCAACTAAATATTGGAAATGCCATCAGATATCGGGATCATATTATCATATGTGGTGGACATGTCCAGAAGCGAAAAACTATTGGGCAAAAATTAGAATATGGCTGGAGAAAATGACACAGCAACATATTGATTTAAAACCAGAATTATTCCTGTTGGATATTCTTTCAGAGAAGTATATTAAAGAACATATATATTTGATAATATATGTAATAACGGCAGCAAGAATTGTATTTGCACAAAACTGGAAAGCAGAAAAAATCACTACAAAGGGAGAAGTAATTAAGAAAATATTGGAGTGTGAGGAAATGAATAGGTTGACATTGGCAATTAAAGGGAAAGAAGAGTTGGAGTATTATAACATATGGGGAAAATTTTATCAATGGATAGAAAAAGTATAGATAATAAACATGGTAAAGACAAGAACATTGGGATGAATATGTTGCAGTATATTAAAATTAAATGAAAAAGGAAAGACAAGTGTATGTATTAAGAAATGATGCTAGATAATGAAGATGATGGCAAAAGAATGTTATACCAGATGATACATGGATTGATTAATAATGTATAGGAATGTAAGAAGATATATAATTATAAAGTAAAAAAGAAATTTGAAATGAAGATGTATGTGAATAGAAATTGGGGCTGCTCAATTCAATTCATCTCAGATTGAAAAAGGAAACAACAAGGGAGTGGAAAAGGGGAGAGGAGTAGAGAGGAAAGGAGGGGAGTTGGGAGGTGAGAAGAGAAGAGAAGGAAAGAAAAGAATGGGAAAAGGAGACGAAGAAAGAAGGGGAAAAGAAGAAGAGAGAGGGTAAGAAAGGGAGGAAGGAGAGAGGAAAGAGGAGAGGAAGTAGAAAAGGGAAGGAGAGGAGGAATGAGAAAAGTAGAAAGGGATAGAAGAGGAGAGAGAAGGGAAGAAGAAAAGGAAAGGCTGTATTAAAACAAAGGAAGGAGATGGTAAAAGAGTAGACCCGAACAATTAATTAGTAAATGGAAGTTAAAGAATAAGATGAATGAATAATGATTAATGATGGACAAAAGACTGTACATTTAAAAATGTTGATGAAAAATAAAAATAAAAAACTTTTTTTAAAAAAAAAGTCTAATCTTTGGCTGGTTGGTACGTATAACTTTCCTCCCACCCATAGTAAATCTTCTGATGAGGCAGAGGTTTTTGTGGTTAAGGAACCACTCATCCTTGCTTAAGGCTTGCTTAAACGTTTGGGTGGTTGTGTTATCAATGGTCCCGTCTTGTTTGGTTTGTGATCTAGTATTACTTTAGCTGCAATTTGATTATCCTGAAGAATTGGTCTGATTACTTCAGGCTTTGCGTTGTTGTATTGCAGTTGTATTGCAGTGTGATAGGGCATCTGCTAAAAAGTTCTCCCCCCCGCCCCAGGGAGATACTCAACAGATTAACAGAGTTGGAAGGGATCTTATAGGTCATCTAGTCCAACCCTCCGTTCAAGCAGGAGACGCTATACCATTTCTGACAAATGACAGTCCAATCTTTTCTTGAAAGTCTCAAGTGATGAAGCTCCCACAACTTCCAAAGGCAAGCTGTTCCATTGGTTGGTTGTTCTCACTGTCAGAAAGTTCCTCCTCATTTCTAGGTTGAATCTCTCCTTGGTCAGTTTCCATCCATTATTCCTTGTCTGGCCTTCAGGTGCTTTGGAAAACAGCTTGACCCACTCCTCTCTGTGGCAGCACCTCAAATATTGGAACACTGCTATAATGTCTTCCCTGGTCCTTCTCATCACTAGACTAGCCATGCCCAGTTCATGTAGCCACTCTTCATATGTTTTAGTCTCCAGTCCCGTAATCATCCTTTACCTACTTAAGGGAAAAGCCAAACCGTTTGAAATATTGAACCCACCTGACTTGTTTTGGGGAGAGTTTCCTTGGGGTTTTTGGAGCTTCCAAATTTTTGTGATCAGTTCAGACTTCAAAAGGGATCTTACTTCCCTCTAAGAATTGTCTCCATGTGAGGAGTGCCCAGTGAACTGCATAGGCTTCCTTCTCCCAGATAGCCCACCTTTGCTCAGTTTCTTTTCGTTTTTTGACTTGTAGGCACAGGGTTGCAGCTGTCCCTGCTCATTTGTTTGCAGTAGGACTGCCCCTATTGCCACATCACCTGCATCCACTTGTATTACAAATGGTTTCTCTGGGTCTGGGTGTTTTAAAACTGGTTCAGCTGAAAAAAGCCACTTGAGTTTTTCAAATGCCGCTTGGCATTCCATTGTCCAGTTCAATGGCTGTTTAGGCTTTGATTTCCCTTCCCCCTTTTTTTTAGGAGGTTGGTTATCGGAAGGCCTATTTGAGCAAAGGCGGGGATAAATTGGCGGTAAAAGTTAGCAAATCCCAGGAAGCATTGTACCCTGTTTTCCCCAAAATAAGACATCCCGTGATAATAAGCCCAATCAGGCTTTTGAGTGCATGGCAATAAGGCCAAGTGCTTATTTCAGGGTTCAAAAAAATATAAGACAGGGTCTTATTTTCGTGGAAACACGGTAGTAACTATCAAAAGGATAGACTTGAATAATACTAGGGTTTAACATTTTAAAAAAACAATATTTATTGAATTTTCAAACATTAAAATACACAAGTACAAAAAATAGAAAAGCAAAAAATAGAAAACCATAACACAACAAAACAAACAAACAAAAACAAACACATCAAAACTTAAACACTAATAACAGCTTTTCTACATCGGTATCTCTATCCTAATTAACTTCCATACACAAATCCTACTTCTATCTGTCACTATCTTAACTTACACCTTTAATTAAGTTATAATAACTTTTATTCACAATTTGATTTCATGACAAAATATCACTTACATTTTAGATTTACTCTCAAGCCAGGAATACCATCTATTCCAAATTAAATAGTACTCGGTATCTTCCCTTTCCTTAATTTCCATAATAATCTGTCCATTTCTGCGCATTCATATAATTTGTTAAATCGAAGGATCTAGCCCAATAACTCTCAGTATAACACAATAGCTGGTATAGCTAATTTATTCGTAAGTAAAGGTATGATATAGGCCCAAGCATATATGTACCTGACCTTACATCTTTGCCTTACAGATATTCAACTGGATCTAAGGGAGGTGCCCTGGTGGATGGACTCTTATACCCGGAGGGAGGAGTCAAAGGTAAGGTGGGGTTGTGGGGATGATGGGTTTGAGTGAGTTAACCCATGCTGAATCATGGTGTGGGGATCTGTACAAGAGTTAGACATTTTATTTGACAAAAACCCCTCTAAATGTCTAACT
>WNWU01013349.1:1491945-1529710 GCA_012654045.1 Ptyas mucosa | reverse complement strand
CCCATCCAGTTGTAGCTTGGGAAAACCATTTGGTAAAGTCCCAGAATGATGAGAGCTGCTACTCACAAATGGCAGCTGTCCGTGGTCCTGAATGTGGGGAAACTCTCAGTAAGGGTCTGGTATCCTAGCAGTCAGGTAAAAAAAACAGGCTGCTATTTTTTTTCTTCACTCTTAATAGGAAGGTACTGCACATGCACGGAGCTCATTCTTCGTTGGAAGCCGTCAAGTGAGGAGCTCGCAGCCGCAGCTCCTGAAGCTAGGCCCAGCCCTGCTAGGGGAAGGTTGGACTCTCCCCTTGGGTCTCGGAACTGGACGGTGGAGGTCTGGATTTGGGCCTCAGTCACTGGATTCTCGTTGTACATTGGCAGGGGGCCCAGGAAGCTCACGGTTGCTGAATGAGGCTCCCAGAAGGCCGGCTCAGTGGTCGGCATGATGGTCGGTTCTGGGTCAGAGGTGTCGGTCGTGGAACGGGTTGGGAAGCCCAGTGGAGGCTGCGGCTCTGATAAGGAGCCTGCTTGGCTTCTGGTTCTCGGGGCTTGTGGCGGTAACGAGGTAGGTGGGAGGTTTAAAGAGCATCGCAAGACTGGTGTTGGGGCTGCAGGCGTCGCTTTCCCCAGGTGGGCTGCCATCGGTGCTTTGGTGGTGGTGCTTGGACGTTTTCTCGGTCCTTGAATGTCTTTGCACGTTCAAGAGGGATGCTGGCAGCTTGAAACTGGAGCCGAACGCTGCTGTGAGAGTCTCTATGGCTCTCTCGATTTCGAGCTTGGTAGGCGAGTTCTTGGTGTCTTGGTTTTTTTTTTCGTTATTATTTTCAGGGAATCCCTTGTTTGTTTTTAGGTTAGGACTGGTTCACACCAAGGAATTTGAATCTAGGTCTCTCATTGGCTGCTGGTCGGCCATTTTTTGTGGCTGGACATTTAAAGATGGCCACCAGGAAAAGGGTGCGAAATTGGATTCTGCTGCCTCTGGTGTGTTAGGGTAAGATGGCATCTCCCTTACTGGTCTGATGTCCACATGGGTTGGTCCTTGTCCTTTGGTCACTGCTCCATGGCTTTTGAGTAGGCTCTGGAGGTCTGCGATGAGGTTGGTGGCAGGCAATCCTGGTATTTTTAATATGGCTAGCCTGAGGTCATTGTTTCCTTGTGCTGTGATTTTGGAGTTGTCCTTTTCTTCTTTCCGTTGCTCCTCACCTTTGGGTGGGGTGCATGGATTGGGTGTCCGCTTGCTTCCAGCTGGAGTGGTTTTTGGAATGGCTCCGGTGGGTTATAGGCTGCCATCTGTCTTGCAAAGGCTCTAGTATTTATTCTGGGTTTTTTGCTGAGTGCTCAGTTGACTCAGACATGATTTGGAGTTATGGGCAACCATCCTTTGCTGCCAATTTGTTAAATCGAAGAATCTAGTCCAATAACTCTCGGTATAACACAATAGCTGGTATAGCTAATTTATTCATAAGTGAAGGTATGATATAGCCCCAAGCATATATGTATCTGACCTTACATCTTTGCCTTACAGATATTCAACTGGATCTGAGGGAGGTGCCCTGGTGGATGGACTCTTATACCCAGAGGGAGGAGTGAAAGGTAAGGTGGGGTTGTGGGGATGATGGGTTTGAGTGAGTTAACCATGTTGAACCATGGTGTGGGGATCTGTACAAGAGTTAGACATTTTATTTGACATACTTTTTAAATTATAATTTGGTCTGGGGGGCATATCCGGTTATTTCCAATTTTATGCTATGACAATTCTACTCGTAGTTAGGATATGTAATATAATGTATTATAATTTTTTTTTCATTTTCCCTTCCAAAATACCCAGGAGGAATAGTTCCAGTTTTCTTTCTATCTTCTACCCAGTTATCTCTTCCAGCCACTTTTTTATCTTCCACCAACATTTCCTAATTTTAGTGCAGGTCCACCACATGTTGTAGAACTGTCCCTTGGTTATGGCCGCACCTCCAACATTCCGGGGACCTGTTTGAGAACATCCTAGCCAATCTCGCTGGTGGCAGGTGCAATTGGTAAAACATCTTGCGAAGATTCTCCTTGTAAGCAGCTGACATTGTTAGTTTGTAGTTTCTCTTTCATAATTTATCCCATTGATCCAAATCAATGTTGTATCCAAAATTTCTTGCCCAGCTAATCATTGTTTCCTTCACGGTTTCTTCTTCCATTTTAAATTTTGACAGGAAATTATATGTTTTTGTGATCATTTTTGCCCTGGTCCTAATAATATCTTATCCAGGTCCAATTGTTCTCTGTATATACCATATTGTTCCCTGTCTTTTTTATATTTTGTCCTAATTTGCAAATATGGCCACCAGTCAATTTTTGTTCCTTGTTTTTTTAGATCCTGTTCTGTTTTTAAATTTCCAAGTTCATCTAATAATTCTGAATATCTTACAATAAATAAATTATGTTAATTATGGCCTCCATCATCGATATCCAGACTGGAACTTTCATATAATGATTTTTTCTTATAGTATCCCAAATATTTATGAGAGCATTTCGCACCAGATGTCTCTGGAAATATGTATGCGTCTTAATTTTTCCTTCCCAAAGAAATGCATACCATCCCAATTGAAGGTCATGGTCTTCCAATGTTAATATTCTTTTGTTTCTTAATTGTACCCAATCTTTTAACCAAATTATTGCCACCGCCTGATAATATAATTCCCAATCGGGTAGGCCAAAACTTCCTTGCAGAAGTTTATGTTTTATCCGGACTTTTTTCCCCAGCCAAATGAATTTACCTATCATTCTATTTAAATGTTCAAAAAATGGTTTCCCTAATCTATTTGGTATCAATTGAAACAAATATAACAATTTGGGTAATACATTCATCTTTATTACAGCTACTACTAAAGATAGCTGTAATTTGGCCCATATAGCCAGATCTTTTTGTAATTGTTGAATCAATTTATTGTAATTATCCTCCTTTATGGTAGAACATTTTGCCATAATCCAAATTCACCTTTTTTCACCTTTTTGGCAATTTGAATCCCCAATTTCCTTTCCAATTCTCCCCACTGCCTTTTAGTATTCTTTGTTAAAAATTTAGTTTTTTCTTTCTTTCTTTCTTTCTTTCTTTATATCTTCCTCCTCCACCTTCTCCTGGCTATAGAGAGTTTCAAAATAATTTTGGGCTATTCTCTTTTTTTTTTCTAACCGATGGTGAACATTCCCCTCTTTGTCTTGTAGTTGTGTTATTAGCCTCTTCTCCTTCTCCTTTTTTAATTTATAGGCCAGCCATCTCCCCAGCTTGTTAGCATGTTCAAAATATATCTGCTTTGTTGCCTTAAGTTTTTGTGCTGTTTCCTCCTTGGAAAGCAAATTTATTTTATGTTTAATCAGATTCCTTTTCTCTCTAATTTTTTTATCCGGGGATTCCTGCACCTTATATTCTAATTCCTCCAATTTCTCTTGTAATTCCAATTGCTGTTTTCTTTTTTCTCTATTTCTCCTCGCTATACAATAGCATGCTACTGTTAGACCTCTGATATAAGCCTTGGTTGTATCCCAAAGGTTCTGTAGGGTCGTATCGTTATTTGTATTTTCTTTCAAGAAGAAATCCAACTCTTTTTCCATCCATTCTATATATATTTTTTCTTCTATGACTCCTTGATTCACGGTCCATTTCCTTCTTGATTTAGATCTTCCTTTCCATTTTAATATCAATGGGCTATGATCCACCCATATGTTAATTGCTATTTCTATTTCATCTATATTTTTACTTGATTCCAAATCTGTCCAAATCATATCTATTCTGGACCATGAATCATGTGGGTTAGAATAAAAAGTATATTGTGTTTTTGTTTTGTTTTTTGTGGATTTCGTTCTCTTCAGATGTCTTTTAGATTCAACTCTTGCACCATGTCAAAAAAGTGGTCGGTAGTATCCTCCTCTGTTTTTTATTTTTCTTCCCTGATCTGTAATCTTGTTTTGTATCTACAACCACATTGAAGTCTCCCAATAAACAAATATTTTCAATTTCCAATTCCACTATTTTTTAATGTAATTTAAAATTCCCCCTGTCTAATGTTCAGTGCATAGATAGCTGTCAATAACATTGTTTTTGTCTTATTATTATCTCAATTAGTAAAATTCTACCTTCCTCATCTGCAAAAATTTGTTTTGGTTGTAGCAAATCTTTAATATATAAAACTACTCTCCTTTTTTGTGGTGCAAGAGCTGAGTATAGTTTTCCTAATGTAGGGGCTTCTAATATATGTCCTTGTTGCTTTTTAATATGGGTTTCTTGTAAGCATGTGAAGTATGAATTGTGTTTTTGTAATTTGGATAGAATCTGTCTCCTTTTGGCTGGGGAGTTTAAACCATTTATATTAATCAAAATTAATTTAATTTCTTCTTCCATTTTACCTTCGACTGACAGCCCCGGTTCCTTTCCTTAATCTCGTTTCTATTTGTGTCCTCAACCTTGTCCCTGTTCTTTCCTGCTGTTCTCTTTCAATCCTCTCCTGTGATTCCAATTCCGACTCCTTCCCTTCTTCCTGAATCTTATCTTCTGTCTCCTCTCCACTCTCCCTCTCTTCATCTATTGCTATACACTGATCGTAAAATTCCTGAGCCTTCTCTGGTGTATCCAACCTAATTTTTTTTGTCTTGCCAGGTCACTAGTAAGCCTTCTGGGATAAGCCACCAGAACATTATTTTATATTTGATAAATTGGGAGGAGAGGAAGTGGTAGCTCCAACTTTGCTCCCTTACCCTCCTAGGTATTTGTTTGAGAATCAGAATCTCTTTCCCTTTGTATATCATCCTTGTATCTTGCATTCTTCTATAGATTTCATCTTTAATTGTTATTTTTAGTAAATCTTATGTGTACCTCATGTGGCAATTTATTTTGCCATGCATAATTAGTATGCACCATTGACAATTCGTCAATACCATTTTGCAGTTCACTCTTATTCATCTTCAGGTTGTCCGCCAACAACTCTATCATAAGATTCAGGATGTCTTCTTCCTTGTTTTCTGGTATATTCTGAAACCTTAAGTAAAACATGGCCTTGTCCATTTCAAGAAACATTATTGCCTCTTCGAGTTTTCGATTTGTTGCCATCAATTTCTTTTCTATCTCCTCCAAATTTTTTTCTGTCTGTTGCATTCTTTCTTCCACTATCTTTATCCTCTGTTCATTCTTGACAATTGTCTCTTGTATTTCTCCCATCTGTCATCTAGTTTCCTTATGTCACCTTTCACTTCGTCCATGTAGTTCTTTAATTCTTCATGGTTCTTTCCAATAGATTCCTGGGTCTTAAGAAGCACCTCCTGAATCATATTCAGAGTTATCTGCATTCTTTGCACATTCATTGCAGTTCCTGCCTTTTCTCCTCCCAACATATCTCCTATCAATTTTTGTCCTACTGGAGAGGCAGTCATTTGTATAACTTTTTTTTGCAGTTTTAGTTACTGATGTTGTACTTGTGATATCCAGTTTCCCAAAAATTTTCTTCCACAAGACCATAAAAAATCTGTTTCCTTTCTCCTCCTGAAGCTATCTTTCCTAACTTCTTTTGGTTGTTAAATGCTCCTTTCTTTTATGGTCTTGCCCATCAATTTTGTTTTTTTTAGCATTCATTAAACAGAGTACTCAAATAATTAATTAATATAATTGATTCTATCTTCCCAATAACTATTATCACTCTAGACTAAATTAACAATACCTAAACAAAAGAAAATATATTACCTCAGTATAAAGAAAGGGCATATAGATAAAAAAGCCAGACAGTTTATTACAGTCTTTCCTTTTAGATAATATATTAACTAAATTCCTTAAAATAATATGTTTATCTATTTATATATAATATCTTATATTATCTTAATACTTTCAGGAATCAAATAAATAATTAGTAATAATGATAACTACCGTAAGTAAACAAAAGAATATTACTTCAGGACAAAGAAAGGATATATAAATAAAAGGCCAGAAATTTATTACAATCTTTCCTCTTAAACAATAAATTAACTAAATTACTTAAATTAATAAGTTTATCTGTTTATATACAATATCTTATATTATCTCAATATTTCAAGAGTCAATTGAATAATAGATATCAACAATAAAAAATAGAGAGTCTAGAGATATACCATATTATTTGCTTCTAAATATAAATATACAATATACCCAATTCCTACTAATTTCTTCCAGTCTCTTTCTTCTTCGCACTGTCCCAATCTCTTCCGTTCGCTACTTTCCAAGTCCTTCCTCCAAGATGTCTGCTTCTATTAGTATGCACTATCACTGTAGCTATCAATCCACACTCCAATCCTCATTGTTACAATTATTATATCCGCACACTCTGATCTTTCACTTCCAGTCCCAGTATATTCAGTCACAGTCTTTACCGCAGTTTCCAACTTTCTTCCTCTCTTTTCCTTTCAACTCTTCTGAACTCCTTCTTTTCTCTTTTCTTTTCTTTTTTGGGAAAAAGTTTTTTTTATTTTTAAAAACATAAACATAAAATACATCTTTTCAGAACAAAGCTTTGATCCAGTCATAGATTTGTACAATTACTAACACCTTTTTTAAAGAATTTTTTCACATCTCCACAAATTACCATCTTATAAAATATAAAGAAGAAAATAAAAAATAAAAAATTTAGTTAAATGTATTCTTAAAAATATTCAAATCATTACAATTGTTATCAATGTTTAAACAATATTTTAACTATTACTCCCAACATAACATCTTCATTTTTACTATTTATCCCAACATATTGTTTTACATTTTCAAATAACACAACTTAATATTTTACTCAATTATTTCCCTAAATTCTATCTATTTAACAATACGATTATCCAAAAACCTGTTACTTAAATCTTTAAATCCTAGCATAATATCACTTAAATTTTCTTTTCTTTTTGTTTAGATGAATGTGTTCTTACAAATATTTGAATCATTACAATTATTGTCAATGTTTAAACAATATTTTATCTTACTAACTTACTCCCAACATAACATCTTCATTTTTGCTATTTATCCCAACATAATCATCTTATTTTAACTGTTGATCCCAGCATAATCATCCTTGTAGTTATTATTTCACCCAACATAATCATCTTTATTTTTGCCGTTGGTCCTTACTTTTACTGATAAACCCAATATAATCATCCTTATTTTTTGCTAATAAACCCAGCATAATCATCCTTATATTTACTGTTACACCCAGCATAATCCTTTTTGTTTTTGCTGTTAAACCCAGCATAATCATATTTATTTTTTGCTGTTAAACTCAGCATAATCATCTTTCTTTTTGCTGTTAATCCCAGCATAATCATCTTATTTTTATTATTAAACCCAGCATAATCATCCTTATATTTACTGTTACACCCAGCATAATCATCTTTGTTTTTGCTATTAATCCCAGCATAGTCATTTTATTTTACTGTTAAACCCAACATAATCATCTATTGTTGTTTAGACCCAGCATAATCATCTTTATTTTTGCTGTTAATTCCAGCATAATCATCTTATTTTTACTGTTTAAACCCAGCATAATGTCTTTATTTTTGCTGTTAAACCCAGCATAATTGTCTTTGTTTTTACTATTGATCCCCACATGATCATCTTAATTTCACTATTAATCCCTGCATAATCATCTTTGTTTTCCGAACAATCTACTTTTTATTGCTTCCATTCATCTGTACATTATTTATTCATATTTAATCACATTGTCATTATCTTCTTTATAGCAATTTAACATTGAGACATGAATCTTATTTCAAATACATCCTTATAATCATTAATAAGTTTCTTTTAACATAATCTATTTCTCATATATTTTAATTTCCCTTTTTTCAATTTTAAATATTCATAACATATTCTTCTCATATTTCTATTAATCCTTATTAATCCCCACATAGTTATTTTATAAATCAAAATCCTTTGTTATTAGGAATATCCTCTATAAAAAAACTCCTTTTTATTATTACTATCCGCCTAAAATTTACTTAATCATTTTTAATCACATTGTTTTTATATTCTTTATTTCCAATTGTGTGTATCTTGTTTCTTCATTTTCTTGTCTGCAGGCGTATATTTCGTTTCAGTTTCAGTGTTCTCTACTTTTATCCTCCATATATCATTTTAATTCTTTTTCTTGCTTCTGTTCCAAGCAATATACATCAACCTATTCCTTTTTTAATTCCTGCGCCAGTTTATTTTTTTAAAGTTAATATTATACCAAGAGGACTTCCATTATAATTCCCCTTTCTTTTCACCAAGGTCAAGCCGCTTGCAGACAAAGAAGTCATCCTCCACCGATTCCCACACTGATTATCTGTAGAGCTCATAGTTTTTCAAAACAAAAAGCAAATTACTTTGTTCCTTTTTAGACCAGAAGGTGTCTCTCTGCAATTCACAATTTGCCTTAGTCATGCAAGTATCCATTTTGTTTCAATTATATAACAATCCTTCTTAATTGATCTTCTTCTTTTCAATTTTAAAAGTATCAAATCTTTTTTTGTTTTACAATTCAATTTGAATTTAAAACTCTGTCCAACCTTTTAATCATGTCTCCATTTTTAACTTTTCCAATTGATCCTATTCAAAATTCAGTTTTTGTCGGGTCTTTGTCTCTTTAAAAATTACATTTCAAAGTCTTCTATGCCCCTATATTCCTCAGCCGCTGTTTTATAGCTAGGGGGCTTATAGTTTAAAGAATGTTGCTCTAAACGTTGTTAAAAGCCTGAGTTGGTTGTCACTCATTGGCTTCAATAAGCTCCGTTCCTTTCCAATCTCCTCCAGCACATCTCTTAGCCTGGTTGTCCTAGCTTTGTGGCGGCTACCATGGCTGCCACCCCCCCACTGCCGACTCACAGAGAGCTCCCTCCAACCTCCGAGGAACTTGCCTGTTCCTCTTAGTCGTTCGAAGTGCCTCTCCTTCTACCCCATCCCTGCAGGACGGTTCTGGCCCGAAGACCCATCGGCAGTGGTTCGGCAGCTGGAGTTTTCATGGGACTCATCAGAGCCTGTCATTTCCCCAATTGTCTCGGCATGTCACCAAACTGGAAGTCCCTTCTTTTCTCTTTTCAACCTCCTTCTCGCTGCTTCGCTCCACTGCCACAGCACCACTTTTCCTCTCTTCAGAGATTTCCTTGTCACACCTTTTAATTTCCATCAAATTAGGGAATTAACCAAGTAACTCACTCTGTCCCGTCTCTGTTCACCAATGCATCTAGCTGTTTTTTCACTTCTTGCTTCCTTCACTATTCACATGGGCCATCATGCCTCCAGATCTGACCGGTCTCTTCTGCGCTGAAATTTAAGGGGTTATTCCTTCCGTAACAGGAAATTGCGCAGCTCCCTATTACCCTGAGAATTTCCCCTCTACCAAACTGACCTCTCCAGGGTCAGCTCTTGCCAGTACCAACTTCCAAACATGAAAATTTGGTCCAAGATAGAGGAACTCTGTTTCTCGGACCACAACACCGTGAAGTCACCCCGGAAGTCCTGGGTTTAACATTTTTATTGAGTTATAAAGTATTGTAAAATACAAAAATAAATAGAAAAGCAGTGGGGAGAAGGAAAGGGGGAAGAGAAATGAGAAAAGAGGGGGGGGGACATTGACTTCCGACTCTCTGTTATAGTAACATAAGGCATTAACATCAAATCTTTTTGCTTAACATCAAAACTTTTTGCTTTTTCATACTAATATGAACAAGTGTTTTCAATAAAGATCTATCAGTCTGATCTATAAAACACAAAGTCAGAACTTCATTCTTTTCCACATCAAGCACGAAATTCAGAAGCGGTCTCCATGTGGAAACAAAAATATTTATGTTCTTTTCTTTAATCAAAGTAATCAATTTTGCCATTTCAGCCAACTCCATCAGCTTCTGCAACCATTTGTCCATAGTAGGAATTGAAGTGTCCTTCTATTTTTGTGCATACAATAGTCTTGCTGCTGTCAACATACATAATAACAAAGTTTTCCTCCAGTTCTTTTTCTATTAGGCTCCAAAAGAAAACTTCTGGTTTCATTTTTATCTCCATTTTCAACATTTTCAAAATTTTCTGAATGAAAATATGAACCATACTCCAAAATTTTTTTTGCTTTATCACATGTCCACCATAGATGATAAAAAGTCCCTTCTTTACTTTTACACTTTCAACATTTATTTGACATACCTTTATACATCTTATATAACTTACCTGGAGTTAAATACCAACGATACATAATCTTATAGAAATTTTCTTTTAGATTATAATTTAATGTAAATTTTGAACCCTTCATCCACATATTTTCCCATTGTTCAAGCATCGCATTATATCCAAAATTCCTTGCCCACTGAATCATACATTTTACATATTCATTTTCCAAATTCAATTTCAATAACATTTTATAGATCTTAGCAATAATATGTTCATCATTGCCACATAATGAAATTTCCAATTCATTTTTAACAAAGTCAAATCCGTAACACTTTTTATCCAGTTTAAACCTTTCTTTCAGTTGTTGATAAACTGGTAAGCCAGTGGCAAACATAATCTTCTGATTCAAGTTCTTCCCTTGGCTTTAATATTGGGTCACCAGAGCTGAGAGAGAAAATTTTACCATATGTTAGCCAGTTTGGCTTTGCCATCATTTCTTTTCTAAAAAAAAGCTTCCTGTGGTGACACCCAAAGGGGCAGCTTCGTAGAGAACCTTATTTTATATTTATTCCACACTTAGTATGGCACATCTAACAAAATGGTTATTAAAATGAACAATAATTTTACTTTTATCATGTAATAAATAGCCATGCCATCCAAACCTTAATTCATGGCCCTCTAGTTCAAATAATCTCTTATTTTGGAGACACCCAGTCTTTTGCCCAGGTCAAACAGCATGCATCAAAATACAGTTTCATATCTGGTAGACCCAAACCCTCTCTTTCCTTAGCATCTTGCAATATCTTATATCTAATTCTTGTTTTTTTCCCTTGCCATAAGAACTTAAAAATATCCTTCTGCCATTGTTTAAATGGATTGTCAGTTGTAAGTATTGGTAACATCTGAAATTTAAAAAAGCATATTTGGTAAGATATTCATCTTGGTTACAGAGATTCTACCCAATAGTGATAAATTTATCCCATCTTTGTAAATTCCTCCAAAGCGGAACAGTTTTTTTGAAACAGTTTTAGGTTTGTATTTGTTAACATAATCCCTAAGTATTTCACCTTTTTCTCAACCCTAAAACCCGACTTTTATTCAATTTATCACTATCCTGAGAAGGCATATTCTTTATTTCCTCATCAAATATTCTATATTATTTTTGGGCCCTGTAGAAATATAGCCAGATCATCAGCAAAGGCCCCCAATTTATAGACATCTTTCTTAATATTTATACCCCTTATTTTGTCATCTTGTCTATTTCAGGACTTCCAAAACCAAAATAAATGACAGTGGGGACAAAGGGCATCCTTCTCTTATACGTTTGAATTTCACATGAATTAATTAAATCACCATTTATAACAATTTTTGCATTCTGTGATGTGTAGATTGCTTTAATTCCTTGGATAAAATTCACACCAAAGTCCATTTCTTCCAGCACCTTAAACATAAAGGCCCAATTTAGGTTGTCAAATGCCTTCTCTGTATCTAAAAAAATTAGATGGTATTGTAAGTATTCAATAATATTTAAGACAGCCCTCACATTATTTCTTAGCTGTCTTTTCATCAGAAAGCCTGCTTGGTCTTCATGTATATATACCTGTAAAATCTTCTTTAGTCTTTCTGACAGAATAGTGGCAAAGAGTTTGTAATCTTTATTTAATAATGAGATTGGTTGACTTCCAGCAGTGGACTAGGCAAAGGGACGGGGCTCCATTCCTGAAGCTCAAAATATCTTCATTAAGAGCCCTTTTAGGGCATTACCGATCGCGTAGAGAATGACAAATTAAAGAGGGAGCTCAAGAGATTTGGGTGGAAGGCAAACCCCCAAGTAGAATGGAGCTGCACTCTTAAAACTTAGTGAAGAAGGAGCCGGTCTTCAAGATTGGAGCGCTGGCGGCCACGAGCATGGGAAGCAAAAATTTAAAAGTGACAGCTTCGTTCCAGAAATGTGAGGAATCCCAGAAAGGTGAGGAGGTTTTAGCAAGAGACGGTGTGAAATTAGTAAGGCAAATAAGAGGAAAGACACACAGTGTCAAGAAGGCGGTGACTAAAAGAGAACAAAGCCAAGAATTGAGAAACAGATTGGATTAAGAAAACCGTGAAGAAGGGGAGAGTCCAAATAGAGGAGTTATTAAAATAGAAAAGATTAGAAACAGTTTTAAAAGATTGTGAATGGAAGAGGAGATGGAAGATATCATTGGGGATGTAATGACTGAATGAAAAATGGTGGTTGAAGGTCTTTGAGAAATTGATGTGAAGGATTATAAAAATTTGAAGGGATAATTGGACAGTGGAGAATGTAGTGTTAACTAATGGAACTGAACTTTGAGGAAGGAAAATATAACTACAATTAAGAAATTATTGACACAAAGAAGGGGACATTGTTTATTGAATATTTTGGAGACATTGAATATACAGGAAAGAAGACAAGAAGAGGAGCCATCTGGTGGAGTGGTGGATGTATTGATATATTGAAGGCAAGGAAAATCTGGAAAGAAGACTGATGTAAGACTGCAACAGACAGACACGAGTGGACAATAAGTGATAAGAAGGAAAGTGATTACAGATATTGATGTAAATGAAATGGTTTGAATGAATTGAATTAAGGAATAGAGATATAACTGAATAAGTGTACTGAATGTAGGATAATATTATTGTATTGTAAAGAAATATACTTAGTTAAATAAGAGTGATAAACAGAAATTTAGAAAATTGTATAGTCATACGTATTGCGATTAGAGTTATAAAATGATAAAAATATCATAAAATATAGTATATAAGAATGAGAGAGAAAACATGAAAATATTGCTGTTAAAGTATAGTAAAGGTAAACCTCAGTTTGAACTTAAATCCTAATACCAGTATAGTGATATATGTTAATTTGGAAAAATATTGTACAGGGAATAAAGCTGTCAAGCATAGGGACAATAACCAAAACAGGTAAAAAAGCAGGTATAAACATTACACCAACAGACTCTCCCACAAGTCAAAGATCGATAGTGACTAAGTTAGGGAAAGAAAAAATAGAGCAGGCAATGAGTACACAAAGTATGCAGATAGCATTACAATTAGTACAGGAAACAATGATGAAAACCCAAGAGGCTATAGCAGATAACCACGAGGAGACGAGAGTACACCACACAGAAATTAAAGATGAAGTTGGGGAAATGAAAAGTGAGATAAAAATATGAATGATAAGATACGGAATATACAACAAACAATGGTAGAAAATGAACAGAGAATTCAAAAAGTGGAAACAAAAATTGATTAGATTGACAACCAAATGGAAATGTGGGAACAAAAATTGATGCAAATAAATAGAGAACTGGCTGAATCGATCGTATTTTTGGAAATGGAGAAAGTTTCTTATTTCCTTAGATTTCAAAATATTGTTGAAGAGAAAGAAGAAGATTTAGGAGAGAAAATGGCAGAAATCGTGGCAGAGATATTAGGAAAAAATAAACAGGAATTAAGACGAGATATTGATGAAATCTATAGAGTATACAGAAACTATTCATGAAGATATAGGTTGGTGAGGGAGGTACACATTAAATTCATGAAATGGTCAATAAGAGACAAACTACAAAAAAGGACAAAAGAGGAAATGTTAACCTATAGAGGCAAAGAAATTATACTATTGAAACAGGTACCAAGAAGAATAAGAGATCAAAGACATCAATATCAATTCTTAAAAACTCAACTAATTAAATATAAAATACTGTATGGATGGTTGATACCTGAGGGCTTACTTGTGACATGGCAAGAAAAAAAGTATAGGATTGATTCACTGGAGAAGGCAAAAGAATTTAATGAACACCAATTCATGCAGGGGGATGATCAAGGTAGTAGGGAAGAATTAGAGACTAGAAGCCAGGAGGAAGAGAAATCGGAAGAACTAGAAACAGAGAAAGACTTACAAAAGAAACAAGAAAAAGAAACGATAAAAAGAGAAGGAGAAAAAGAAAGGTAGTAAGAGAGACTAGAAAAAGACAGATCAAGTAGACGATGGGAGAAGCAATTAAGCTTTTCTCGGTAAATATTAATGGACTAAATATCCCAAAGAAAAGAACACTAATATTTAATAAATTAAGGAAATTGGAAGCTGAAGTGATATGCTTCGAAGAGGTTCATATACAAAAGGAATATAGAAAATTATTAGAAAATAGAAAATTAGGAACATTATACACAACTTTAGCAGATTAAAAAAAGGAGATATTGCCATATATGTCAAGGAAAAAATAAAATAAAATCTAAGAAACAAAGAACGTATAATTTTGATGGTGGAATTGGAGATAGAACAGAAACAAATGCTACTTACAATAATTTATGCACCAAATAAAAATCAACAAGAATTCTTTACAAATGTACACAAGAAATTATTGGACATGGACTATGAAAGGATTTGTATGATTGGGGACTTTAATTTGATGGTGGAAGTCGAGAGAGACTATAAAAGTATTTTAAAAAATAAAAAGAAGAAAAGTGTATTACCAAGAGTTTTTTTTTGATATAGCATCTGAGTTTAATCTGCGAGATTTATGGAGAGAGACACATAGAACACATAAACTATATACATTTTATTCATACCCACACCAATCGTGGTCCAGGATAGATATGGCCTGGACAACAGCAGAAATCCAAAATGAAATAGAAGAAATTGAAATAGGAGTAAATGATTGGGCCGATCACAATCCAATTATATTAAAATGGAAAAGCCAAAAACAAAATAAAAGATGGACAATGAATCAAAATTTGTGTAAAGATAAAAAATATAGACAGATGTTAGGGAGTTGAAAACATTTTTTCAAATAAACAAAAAAAGAAATACTTCAATACAAAACTTGTGGGATACCACAAAAGCCTATATACTGGGATTGACTATCATATATAATTTGAAGAAAAATAAAGAAAAGAGATTGCAACTAGAAAGCTTGTGGGAAGATTTAACAAAAATTGAATATGAAGTACAAAAGGATCCACAAAATAAAAAGATAAAGGAAAAATAAACATTATGAAACATAAGGTTAATTTGATAACACAAAAAGAAATAGCACAGAAAATTAGGATAGCGAAACAAAATTATTTTGAGAATGCGAATAAAAGAGGCCGATGGCTAGCATATAAATTAAGAAAAGAAAAAGGAAGGAGAATAATACAACAGTTACAAATGAAAATGGTATAATATAGTATAGGAGAGAAGAAAAAAAGGAAATAATACAAAACTTCTTTACAAAGCTTTACAAGCAGGAAGACATAGCAGAAGGAAAAGTCAAGCAATACATAGAGGCGGCCAAAATGGAAAAAAATTCTGATGAACAAAGAGAAATGTTAAATAGGCCAATAACAATAAATGAATTTGAAATAGCCCTGAAAAAACAAAAGAACAATAAAGTACCAGGCCTGGATGGGATTCCAATTGAGTTATATAAAAATACACAAGACCACAATGGATAATGTTTGAAACTTATAATGAGACGATAGAAGTAGCAAAAATTTTGGCAACCTGGACAGAGGCAATCATTACCTTCATACCTAAAGAAGGCACTGATACACAACAAATTCAAAACTATAGGCCAATTTCCTTGCTGAACACAGATTATAAAACGTTTGCAACAATAATAGCAGAGAGAGTAAAAAATTTTTTTGAATAATTATATACATTTGGAACAAAATGGTTTTCTGACAGGGCAGCAAATTAAAAATAACATGAGGATAATAATGAATGTTCTCGAATATTATGAAAGTCATCCAGAAAAGCAAGCTGCACTAGTTTTCCTTCATGCCCAAAAGGCCTTTGACAATTTGAATTGGAACTTCATCATAACACAATTAAATTGTATGGAATTGGGGGAAAGATTTGAAAAAATGGTGGGAAAAATATATCCCAAACAGCCAAGGTAGTTATAAATGAGGGGTTGACAGAAAAAAATGATATAACAAAAGGGGTCAGGCAAGGGTGTCCCCTTTCTTCTCTTCTATTTATTTATCACTCGAAACTCTTCTAACAAAAAAGATCAGGAAATAAGGGGCTTAAAAATTAGGAAGGAAGAATACAAGACTCAAGCATTTGCCGATGACTTGGTGTTTATTTTGGAAGATCCATTAGAAACAGGTTCTAAACTGATATAAAAGAAGAATTTGGTGAAGTAGTGGGACTCAAAATTAATAAGGATAAGTTGAAATTAATAACAAAAAATCTTACAAAGGGTCAGGAAAAGGAATTGGAGGATAAAATAAAAATGAAGATAACTAAGAAAATAAAATAAAATACCTTGGAATTTGGCTTACAGCGAAATGCTCCTCAATTAAGGAGGACAACTATGATAAATTGATACACCAAATAAAAAAAGACTTAGGAAATTGGGAAAAATTTCAAATTTCATTTCTAGGGAGGACCGCAACAGTGAAAATGAATATATTGCTGAGAATTTTATTTCTGTTCCAAATAATACCATTAAAACTAGGGGAAACATTCTTTCAAGAATTAAATAAAATAATTTCTAAATTTATATGGCAAGGGAAAAAGCCCAGGATTAAATTAAAACTTTTGCAAGACACAAAGGATAGAGGGGAGTTGGCATTACCAGAATGGGAAATTTATCACCAAGCGGCGAGTTTAGTATGGTTAAAAGATTGGATGGAGGCTGACAATTAATTAGTAATATATACCAATATCTACTGAGGTATAAAATGGAAGAAGAGGTAGTTAAAGGTGAGGCCTCTCCTTAAGAAGCCTTCCCTGGACCCGGCAGTGTTAGTAAATTATTGTCCAGTCTCCAACCTTCACTTTGTGGTGAAGGTTGTTGAGAGTGTGGTGGCACGACAGCTTCCCCAGTACCTGGATGAAACGGTTTATCTAGATCCGTTCCAGTCGGGCTTCAGACCTGGGTACAGCATGGAAATGGCATTGGTCGCATTGGTTGATGATTTCTGGAGGGCTCGGGATAGGGGTTATTCCTCTGTCCTGGTCCTATTAGATCCTATTGATCATGGTATCATGCTGCGCCAGTTGGAAGAGTTGAGGGTGGGGAGCACTGTGTTGTGGTTGTTCTTCTCCTTTCTCTCTGACTGGTCGCAGTCTGTGTTGGCAGGGGGGCAGAGATTGACCCCAATGCACTTTGTGTGCGGAGTGCCACAAGGGTCGGTCCTCTTGCCCCTTCTGTTCAACATTTATGTGAAGCTGCTGGGTGAGATCATCCATGGTTTCGGGGTGAAGTACCATCAGTATGCTGATGACACTCAGCTGTACATCTCCACCCCAGGCCACTCCAATGATGCCCTTGAAGTGATGTCCCGGTGCCTGGAGGCTGTGCGGATCTCGATGGAGAGAAACAGACTCAGGCTCAACCCATCCAAGACAGAGTGGCTGTGATTTCTGGCGCCCCGATATAGCCAGTTGGTGCCATCACTGACTATTGGGGTTGAGTCGTTGGCCCCCATGGAGAAGGCTCGCAACTTGGGTGTCCTCCTGGCTACATGGCTGTCTTTAGAAGAATATCTGATGGCTGTGGCCAGGAGGACTTTCTATCAGGTTCGCCTGATTCGCCAGTTGCGTCCCTTTCTGGATTGGGACTCCTTATGCATAGTCACTCATGCCCTCGTCACTTCCCACCTGGACTACTGTAATGCTCTCTACATGGAGCTCCCCTTGAGGAGCACCCAAATGCTCCAACTGGTCCAGAATGTGGCCGCGCAGGTGGTTATGGGAGCGACATGGCATTCCCATGTAACACCTCTCCTGCGCGAGCTGCACTGGCTCCCAGTGGTCTTCCGGGTGCGCTTCAAGGTATTGGTTACCACCTTTAGAGCGCTCCATGGCTTAGGACCTGGGTACCTACGAGACCACCTTCTGCCACCGGTAGCCTCTCACCAGCCAGTACACTCCCACAGAGAGGGGCTCCTCAAGGTGCCATTGGTCAAACAGTGTTGACTGGTGGCCCCCAGGGGGAGAGCCTTCTCTGTGGGGGGCACCTGCTCTTTGGAACGAGCTCCCCCCGGAGATACAGAGGATCCTGGATTTATGCACTTTCCACCGGGCCCTCAAGACTTTTTTATTCCAACAAGCTGGGCTGGCTTAACTCTTTTTAACTGTAATATGTTTTAAATTGTTTTTAAATTTTATATTGTATGTGTTTTATCTTTGGTTGTTCACCGCCCTGAGTCCTTCGGGAGTAGAGCGGTATATAAATCCAAATAAACCTAAAGCTAAACCTAAACCTAAACCTAAGCCTAAAGATACCATGATTAGATGGGCCAAAAATTTTGCCTACAATATAGAATTGGAGAAATGGGAAAAATTATGGGAAATGAACATTAAATTAACTCTATCAACGGCATTCAAGGAAAACCAGTTAAAAATGTTCTACAGATGGCACTTCACACCAGTACAACTTCCTAAAATGTCTTCTAACAACTCTCCAAATTGTTGGAATTGTAAAAAAGTCCCCGGAACATATTATCATCTCTGGTGGACATGTCCCAAGGCAAAAAAATATTGGATTAAAATTAGAAGTTGGATAGAAGAGATAATTGGCTATAATGTGGATCTGAAACCAGAGACGGTTTTACTGGGGATATCGAATAGAACCTACAGTAAAGAAATTAGATATTTGATTTTGCATATAATTACAGTGGCAAGGATAGTCTACGCACAGTCCTGGAAAAGTAAAAAGATCCCAACAGAGGAAGAAATAATTAAGAAAATCCTGGACGGTGCGGAGATAGATAGAAACAGAATATTATCAAATATGGATTTAGTGGTATGATTGGCTCGAGATTAGGGAAAGTAAATGTGAATAAGTGATGGAGAGAAGAATGTGACAAATCTGTAAAATATTGTAAAGGAAGAAAATCAGAGATAAAGGGACGATAAAGATAATAATAATAAAGGATGGGAAAAATGGGGAATGTATATAGTAGAAAGTAAGAGGAACAAAACTGATATGTAAAAAGAAGTACATATCATCTGTTTGTGTTTTATATGTTGTGTTGTGTTGATGTTGTAAAATCAATTTTAAAAAATGAGATTGGTCTATAGATCTTTATCTTTTAACATCTTGACCTTTCTTTGGGAGCAACACAATATTGGCTTCTTTCCACATCTGGAATATATTTCCCCTGTAGTATATCATTCATTGCATCCTTTTGTGCTTGAACAAGTTCATCTTTGAAACACTTATAGTATTGGCTTGTGAAACCATCTGGGCCTGGGGCTTTGCCTGGCCTCATTTTTTAAATAGCTTCTGATATCTCAAAAGCAGTTATCGCATCATACATAAATTGTCTTTGGGTTTGTGATAGTTTAGTTTGTTATACAGACAAAAGGCAAAGAAACCAGAGCTAAACACAGCACACAGCATGTGTGTATGTATGTATGTGGGTGTGTGTGTGTTAAGTAAGTGTGTTATATATGATATATATACACAGATGATATGCTACAATTGATGGTAGGAATAATATATAGGATATTTCTGCTATATTGAAACTAACAAAAACAGTTTTTCATTAATGTTGCTACTATAACAAATATTAAGGACTGCATAAAGTTTATAAAACTTTTGTAAATTGTTTTCCATGTACAGTATATGCTTAATGAAGAGATGGAATTATATATAATTGTTTTAATCCATAGAAGTATGCACAACTTGGTTGTGACCTCTAACACAGGAAATTGATCTAAGTAACTCACAACTGTGTTGCCTCCCCAACCCACTAAGATACCTCATGCTTCTCCCTTCCTTCCTGCCACAAGGATTCACCTTGCAAACATCTGTCTCCTCTCTTTGTTTCTCTGTTTCTTTGCCTCTGAGGAAGGGAGAGGAGATTTGGCTTGGAAATGCTTTTCATGCTGAGAATGGATGCTCCTGGGTGCTATAATATCAATATATAATATGGGTTTAAGCAGGTTCTGACCAGTTCTAGAGAACCGATAGCAGCAATTTTGAGTAGTTCAGAGAACCAATAGTAAAAATTCTGTCTGGCCCCACCCCCATCTATTCTCTGCCTCCCAAGTCCCAGCTCATTGGGAGGAAATGGGGATTTTGCAGTAACCTTCCCCTGAAGTGGGGTGGGAATGGAGATTTTACAGTATCCTTCCCTTGCCATGCCCACCAAGCCATGCCACGCCCACCAAGCCACACTCACAGAACTGGTAGTAAAAAAATTTCAAACCCACCACTGGTGTGGAGCTGCCCCCCCCCCAATGCCTCACACCAGCTTATCTGAGTGCCCCACCAATGAGACAACAGAGAGAGAGAGAGAGCAATCCCTGCTCTAGTTGAGGCATTCAAGCTGTTGGCAGCAGCCTGGTGGAAGGGTAGGAGCCACCTGAGCAGCTGTTTTTCTCCCTGTCCTCCCCACTCAAGCAGCGGTGGGTCCTGCAGGACAGCAGGGTCTCTCATTTCTCCCCCAGTGTGGTGAACTCCAGCTTCAGTTGGGGCATTCAAGGTGCTGGTGGAGGCAGCCATCTAAGCAGCCATGATTGCCCGCTCTCCCACTCTCTGCCTGGCCAACTGGTGCAAAGCCTCACCATTCTCCTCCTGCTCCCCACTATTAAAAGAAGACAATCTCAAAACTCCTGAAACATAATATGGACATCACATATCTACAGGAGATTCATATTAAAAAAGGAAAAGGTGACATACTAGAATCTCCCAAACTAGGGAAACTATCTGGCTTTAGCTAGGGGGGAAAAAAGGGGGGGTTATTGCAGTATACATAAAAGATTGGCTAAAACCTAAAAAGTTATATGCAGATGGAGAGGGAAGAACATTGTTAATTGAAATCTCATTAAAACAAAAATGAGTATTATTAGCAGTCATATATGCACCAAACACCAACCAAAAGGAATATTATAGTAAATTACATAAGCAGGTAGTAGAGTTAGAATTGGATAACATATGTTTAATTGGGGATTTTAATACAGTAGTGCCGTTATGGTGAACCTATGGCATGGGTGCCACATGTGGCACATGGAGCCATATCTGTGGGCGCGCGAGAGTTGCCCTACCTCAATCCAGCACGCTGGCCAGCTGATTTTCGGGCCTTCTGGGTGCACTGGAAGTCGGGAAATGGGCTGTTTCCGGGCCTCCGGAGGGCCTCCGGGGGGGTGGGGGTGGGGAAGGCCGTTTTTGTCCTCCCTAGGCTCGTAGAAAGCCTCTGGAGCCTGGGGAGGGCAAAAAAATGGGCCTACTGGGCCCATCATGCCATCATGTGCCAAAAGCAGGGGGGTTGTCACGTGCACATGCATGGGGGGATGGGGTGCATTGAATTATGGGTGTGGGCATGCGCACATGCAATCCCCCCCAACTCCCCCCACTTTTGGCTTGCGATGGCAAAAAGGTTAGCCATCACTGCAGTAGTGGATCCAAAAAAAGATTACAAAACAGGCAAAAAAAGAAATCATTAGAGGAGAATGCTACATTTCTCCAAATCTGAATCTCTCAGATTCATTTTTGCAATGATTCGAGAACTAACCCTAAGAGATGTATGGAGAGAAGCTAACCCACAGAAAAATCAATATACTTTCTTTTCCAACCCCCATAATTCATATTCCAGGAATGATATGGTGTGGATGGATCTGGAAACGCAGAAATATATAGTAGAAATAAAGGTGACCCCAAATATTTGGGCAGACCACAACCCATTAATAGTCAAATGGAAAGGAGAACAAAAAAGGAAAGGGAGATGGACCATGAATCAGAGGGTTGTAAAAGAAAAAAAAATATATCCAATATGTAGAGAAAGAGCTAATATTTTTTTTAAAAAAATACTTTATTGAATTTTCAAAATTAAGAAAACAGAAAGAAATGAAAGAAAGAAGAAAAGAAAAAAAAAGTGTTGACAAAATTCTAAATATCGTTTGGAGATACAGTGTTTCTTATCAGGTATATATCTTGTATCCAATCTACTTCATCTTAGGCTAAATTCCTCTCTGTTGTATTTATAGACTATATGTACATTTCATCAAAGCTATTTATATACAAAACATATCATTTACTTTTTCTTATTATTTAACCAATTGTACCAATTTCCCCATACTTCGTTATATTTACATGTCTCATCATCCATTAACAGACTCGTTATCTTCGCCATTTCTGCACACTCTAAAATTTTATTTATTAACATTTCTTCTGGCGGTTGAGTTTTGCTTTTCCAAAATTTCGCTAACACTAATCTGGCTGCGGTTATTATCTGCATTGTGAGTTGAGTTTTATTTTTGTTTAGGCCATCACCTACTATACCCAAAAGGAAGAATTCTGGGGACAATGTTACCTCCTGATCTAATATTTCACGTAACCATTGTCATACTTTGGCCCAGTATCTTTTAACCTCTGGGCAAGACCACCACATGTGGTAATAAGTACCAATTTCTTTACCACATTTCCAGCACTTGGGTGAGAGATTTGGAAACATTTTTGCTAATCTGGCTGGGGCTAGATGCCATCTATGTAGTATTTTGTAATGATTCTCCCTATACGTTGCTGATTTTATGATTTTAAAATTTCTATTCCATGCTTCTTCCCAGTCAGTATAATTAATATTGTATCCGAAGTTTTTTTCCCAAATACTTAATTGATTCTTTGCGATAACCTCTGCCTTATCCTCATCCAATAAAAAGTTATATAGTTTAGTTAACATTTTCTTATCTACTCCCCATATGATTTTATCAAAATTTCCATATTTCATTTCAATGCCGAATTGGTCCTTATCTTTTTGGTATCTCAAATTCATCTGCAAATAATTCCACCAATCTATCTTATAGCCTTGTTCTTTAAGAGTCTCAAGTGGTTTAAGATTTCCATTTTCTTCTAAAATTTCTTTATATGTACCAAACTTTATAACTTCCGTTCTATTTGGGGCGGTCAAGGCCTCCATAATAGAAAGCCAGTTCGGGACTTTGGTGTAGATCCTCTGTCTGATTTCTTGCCATATTTGTATAAGAGTTTCTCTAATTTTATGTTTATGGAAATAGGATTTCTTCTTATTTTTCAAGTCCCAGAGGTGAGCGTGCCACCCTTCTTGTAGGTCATGGCCTTCAATTGTTAGAATTCTCTTATTCCGTAAAGTGATCCATTCTTTGATCCAGATTAGTTTTGCTGCTTTTTGATAGGTTTCCCAATCCAGGAATCCAAATCCGCCCATTTTTCTTTTCCCTTGTAATATTTTGAGTGAGATTATCGATTTCTTTCCTTCCCAAATGAAATTCCTAACGTATTTTTTCAAATCTTGGAAGAATTTTCTATCTAATTTTAGAGGGACATTTTGAAATAGAAATAAAATTTTAGGTAAAGTGTTCATTTTAATTGCCGCTATTTTCCCTATCAAAGACAATTTTAGTTTTCCCCATCTCCTTAATTCCTCCTGTATTTTATTCAGCAGTGGGACATAATTATCATCTTTTAATGATGAGTATCTCGCTGTGATCCAAATTCCTAGATACTTGACTTTTTTTACTATTTGGAGGCCTAATAGATTTTCCAATTCTTTTTTTTGTACTTCCGTCATGTTTTTTGCTATTATTTTTGTTTTTGCCTTATTCAATTTAAGGCCAGCCACTTGGCCATAGTTTTGTATTTCTTGCAAGGCTTTTGGTCCTGATTCTAGCGGGTCTTCTATAATAAGAGCTACATCATCCGCGAAGGCTTGTATTTTATAGGTTTCCTTTCTAACCCTGAGCCCTTTAATTTCTTTGTTCGCTCTGATCTTTCTCAATAGTACTTCCAACGCCAGAATATGGAGTAAGGGGGAAAGGGGGCATCCTTGCCTTACTCCTCTGTGGATCTGGAATGTCTGGGTCTTATCCCCATTCATTAATATATTTGCTCTCTGTTTATGATAGATGTTTTGTATCATCTTTCTGAAGTTTGCCCCGAATCCCATTAAGTTAACTTGATTTATCATAAAGCTCCAATTTAGGTTGTCAAAAGCCTTTTGGGCATCGACAAACACTAATGCTAACTGTTTCTCAGAGTGTTGCTCGTAATATTCTATTGTGTTTAGTACTATTCTCAGGTTATCTCTAATTTGCCTCCCCTGGAGAAATCCGTTTTGGTCGCTATGAATCCAAGGGTTTAATATTTTTTTGACTCTCTCTGCTATAATACTCATGAACAATTTGTAATCTGAGTTCAGAAGGGAGATAGGTCTATAGTTTGTTATTTTTTTTGGGTCGGTTCCTTCTTTCCATATAAGTGTTAAAAATGCTTCCCTCCAGGTGTCCGGGATTTTAGTGCCTATCAAAGTCTCATTGAATAATTCTAATAACTCTGGATTTAATGTTTCTTCCAATTTTACGTAAAATTCTCCTGGTAGTCCATCTGGGCCTGGGGATTTATTTTTTTTTTATTTTAGAGAGAGCTGTTTTTAGTTCTTCTACTGTGATTTTTCTATTCAGCATCTCTTTTTCTTCTTCTGTAATTTGGGGTAAGTCAGCATCTATCAGGTATTGTTCTATCTTATTTGATTCGGTCTTTTCGTCTTTATATAGGTTCTCATAAAATTCCCTCACCCTTTCTTGCTTGTCCTCTTCCTTTGTTAATATATTACCTTTAGAATCTTCTAATACCAATATCTGATTTTTTTCTTTTTCTTTTTTTAATTTATAGGCGAGCCACCTTCCTGACTTGTTGGCATTTTCAAAACAGTAATGTTTGGATCTTTTTATTTTTTGCGCCATCTCCTCTTGGTCTAATATATTTATTCTATGCCTTGTCATCAACCATTTTCGTTTGGTCGCCTCATCTCCCGGACTTTGTTGTAATTCCTTTTCAATTTCTATTAAAGTTTTAGTAAGACCCTCTCTCACCTTCCTTTCTTCTTTATTTCTAAAAGCTGTATATGAGATAACTAGCCCCCTCACATAGGCTTTCATAGTGTCCCAAATAATTTCTTTGGCCGTGTCTTGTTTCCTGTTTTCTATAAAGAATTGTTTGATTTCTTTATTTAGTTTTGCTAAAAACTCTTTATCATTTAACAAATTTGTCCTTAAAGTCCATCTCGATTGTTTCCTCTTATTAGTATAATGCCAATTAATTTCCAAATGTTTGTGATCCACCCAAGTATTTGTACATATATCAACTTTTTAAATTTCCAATCCTAACTTCCTAGTGGCCCAAATCATGTCTATTCTGGACCAAGAGTTCTGCGGGATTGAGTAATATGTATATTGTCTTTCATTGGGATGTAATGTATGCCACATGTCTATTAAATTTATTTCATCAATTAAATCAAAAGAACTTTTAGGTAGGGGGGAATCTTTTGTTTTTCCTAGTTTTCGCGCTTTTATAGTCTTTGTTCGGATCTATAATTCCATTCATGTCTCCTAATAAACAAATTTCATTTTGTGGCCATTTTGCGAGCTGTTCATGTAATTTGTCAAAGAATTTCCCTTGTTTTTTGTTTGGGGCATATATCTCTACTAACAGCATTTTAGACATACCTCTTGTTATTTCAACTATAAGAATTCTCCCTTTTTTATCTTTGTATTTGCATTCCGTCTCTATCCCTTTCTTTACATAAATAACTACTCCCCTTTTCTTTTTTACGGCTAACGACACAAATACTTTACCAAATTTGGGGTAATCTAAACGAAATGCTTCATCTTTTTTTATATGGACTTCCTGTATACAGATTATATCGGGATTTTGTTTCGCTAATTTTGTCAATATTAGTTTCCTCTTTTTGGGTTCATTTAAGCCGTTTACGTTTAACGATAGGATTTTCATATTGTCCATTCCCGTTGTTGGTATCTAGTTCTTAGTTTTTGTTTGCCTTTAAGGTTACTGCCCTTACTGGTCTTATTTTCTTCCCCTTTTCTTCTATAGCTTCTTTTTTCTTTTCGTCTTCTATGTCTTCCCTTGTGCTCTGTTCTTGG
The DNA here is from genome assembly GCA_012654045.1 of Ptyas mucosa. Lineage (NCBI taxonomy): Eukaryota > Metazoa > Chordata > Lepidosauria > Squamata > Colubridae > Ptyas > Ptyas mucosa. Next base: position 1,503,723 of record WNWU01013349.1, on the reverse strand, counting down.
GGTGTATCTTCCTCTGTATTCGTCGCTTCTATAGCCTCCTTGCTAATTTGTTCCTCTTCACCTCCTCTTAGCTGATCAAGGAATTCTTGGGCCATACTTATACTGTCAATTTTGATTTTTCTCCCCATCCATGATATTAGCATTCCTTCCGGCAAAAGCCAGCGGAATGTTATATTTCTCTTGTTTAGCTGAGACGTCAAGAATCTGTAATTTGTCCTCCTTTCCCTCACTCTTCTTGGGATCTGTTTGAGGACATTTATCTCTTTTCCTTCATAGATAATTTGTTCTTCCCTTGCTATATTGTAGAGAATATCTCTCACCCGTTTCCTTGCGAATCGCACATGGACCTCTCTTGGTAGCCTATTTCTTCTCACATAATTGGTCTGTACTCTGTAAACCTCATCGATTTCTTTGATTATTTCTTGTTTTTCCTGTTGGAGAGTTTCCGCGATCAGTTCAGCCATCTTGTCTCCCAAGTTCTCTTCTTTTTCTTCTATGATATTCTGGAACCGAAGATAGAACGCAGCCCAATCCATCTCGAGTTGGATCAGGGAATCCTCCGTTTCCTTATTCTGTGCCGAGAGGGTTTGATCTACTATATCCAATTTTTTCTCATCCTTTTCGATCCTTTGTTCTACTTTTTGTATTCTATTTTTGTTTTTAGCGATGGAGGTTTGAATCTCATTCATTTTCGTGTCCAGTGCGTGAATATCTGATTTTAGTTCCGAATGGCTGTTTAGTAGCTTTTCCTGCATTGCTAGCATGGTTTCCTGAATTGATAACAGGGAGGACTGCACTGTTTGCAAAGTTGGAGTGGTTGGGGGTTTATCCATTTTTTGAAGACCTTCTAACGATTTCTGCGTTGCCGGGGACAACATTGACAGTGTTGGGTTGGATGGGATCTTTTTCCCTGTTTTTGCTATTGTGGAGGTCAAGCTTGCCATTTCTTTTAAGGTCAACTTTTGTTTCCTTAGTATTCTCTCAATATTCCTCCAGATAACCATCCAGTGGCACTTGCCACAGTATATTCAAGGGCTCGTCCTTGGATCTTGTCTTTAATCTCTTTTAGTTTGTTTTCCTCTAAATTTTATTCAGAAATAGATGATCAAGCTATTAAATGTTTTGTCCAGATAGCTAAGCAAATTTTTTATATTCAATATGGTTTCAATGCTATTTAGTATCTAGTATAAAGTTTCCTGGATATATGTATAGATTATAGTCAATTAATTTTCTTAAATAACTACAGTACCTTAAACAATTTAGCTTCTTAAATAGCTCTTAATTCATTCTTAATTAGTTTCTAACTTAATTCCAAATGGGCTAATCTTCTATTAAGTCAAAACAATCAAAACAATTAATTATTATTAGCGTAAGTAAATGAGTAAGTAAGAAATATCAAACAGCTATAGTTATACTATAAGTTAGATAAAGAGGAGAATGGTAAAAGTATATTAATAGAATAGTGAGTAATAATACATGATAGATATAATATATATACTAATATAAAATGCTAAATAGGATAGATATATAGTAGATATAGATAATAAGTTAATATATATACAAATATAATAATATAATAATATAATAATATGATTTGATATAATTTTCAGGAGAGAGTCTCATTTACTGGGGTAGTTTGACAGGGAGTAAATGGCAGTTTACTGGTTAATATCTTCTTTGGTGTTTCTCCATGCTGGTCTGTCCCTGGAGCAATGAGTCAGCAATTCCCGTTCTCTTCAAGAAGAGGGAAAAAAAGAGAGAGGCTCTGTAATGGCTGCACATCCGATCTCTAGATTTGTCCAAAGGAGCTCTTGATCCTCTGTCTACTCCACTTCAGATCGCTTTCTTTCTAGTGCTCTCAACCTCAAAATCTCCGTTTCTCTCGTCTCTATTCCGTTTGCGTGTATCTCTCCATCCCCTCGTCTCGTACTTCTCCTTTACCGGCTCGTCGGCTGCTCCGCTCCCCAATCAGCTCTTTATTTCAGGACGCCGCCTTTCCCTCCTCCGAGCACCTCTCCTCCGACTCCTCCGGCACCTTCGATTGACAGCAATTTTACAATAATAAGGGAAAAGGTGTTCTACGTGCTGGCACTGCAATCTCCGATCTCCATCACTTCCTCTCTCATTGTCGGCTACCGCGGCTTCAGATCGGCCATCAACTGGCTGACTCACTTGTGTTGGGTTGACAGAGCCGCCCGGTCGTTGCGCTCAGCGTTGCGATCCGCTTTCACGCTCCTCCGGCTCGCCCTCTCATCCGTGGGGCTCTCCAGGCTCCGCGCCCTCAAAAGGATCCCCAAAACACAGCGCTTAAAAGAGTTGGGGAGCAGCTGTCACTCTCCCAACGCCATGACACCGCAGATCGCCAACCGGAGGTCAGAGCTAATATTTTTATAAAAGAAAATTGGAATGAACATACATCCATACAAAATTTATGGGACACAACTAAAGCCTAAGTGCGGGGTATAACAATAGCATATATGATAAGGAGAAATAAAGATTAAAAAAATGATATGCAGAGCTCCAGGGTAAATTGGAGAAATTGGAACTAAGAATGCAAAAAGAGCCTCAAAACCAGAAATTTAAAGAAGAAAAAGTTTTAACCAAACACAGGTTAAATTTAATTATGCAAGAAGAAGAACTAAGCTAGAACTTAGATTAACCAGACAGAAGTATTTTGAAAACGCCAATAAATCAAGGAGATGGCTGGCCTACAAATTAAAAAAAGAAACAGAAAAGAAATTAATACAGCAACTAGAGGATGAAGAAGGAACAATACATTATCAGAAGGAAAAAAAACCTATAGCTTTTAGATATTTATACAATCTCTATACAGTCAGGAGAAAACAGAAGAAGAGGATATTAACTGTTACTTTCAGAAGAGAAATCTTCCTACACTTCCGGAACCAACAAAGGAAGCATTAAATGAGAAAATAATTATGTTAGAGTTAAAAAGGGCAATTCAAAAACAAAAGAACAATAAAATCCCAGGACTGGATGGAATTCCAGCAGAATTCTACAAAGAAATCCAAAATTTATTAGTGAATCTACTATTAGAGGTAAATAACGAAGCACTAGAACAAGCTAAAATACCAAAATCCTAGACAGAGGCACTTATAACACTTATCCCCAAAAATAGTGCTGATACACAAAAGATTCAAACTACAGGTCAATCTCGCTACTAAATGGTGATTACAAAATATTTGTGGCAATAATGGCAGAAAGAATTAAAAATATACTTAATGAAATTATACATTCGGACCAAAACAGATTTTTACCTAATAGGCATATAAAAAACAATATATGAACAATAATGAATGTGCTGGAGTATTATGAGGCACATCCAGGAAAACAATGCTTTGATATTCATCGATGCACAAAAAGTGTTTGATAACCTGAATTGGGATTTTCTTATAAATCAATTAGTAGTGATGAACTTTGGATAAAAGTTTATTGGAATGATTAGAGCAATTTACTCAAATCAAGTGGCAAGAATAATATTAAATGGAAAACTAACAGAAGGTTTCAATATAACTAAAGGGGTGAGACAGGGATGCCCTTTATCCCTCCTGCTATTTATTCTTTCAGTAGAGTCGTTAATGTTACAAATTAGGCAAAATCAGGAAATAAAGGGGTTAAAAATAAAAAAGGAAGAATATAAAGCACAAGCCTTTGCAGATGATAGGGCATTTATCATAGAAGACCCTTTAGAAAGTGTGCAAATATTATTACAAGAAATAACATAATTCAGTAAAGTAGCAGGGCTTAAAATAAATAAGGAGAAAACTAAAATGTTAACTAAGAATCACACTAATAGACAAATTGAAGAACTGGAGGAGAAATTGGATATTTAAAGAGCCAAAAAAATTAGGTATTTGGGAATATGGTTAATGGCAAAATGCACCACGATAAAAGAATATAATTATAACAGGCTATTAAAACAAATACAAAAGGACTTGGATAATTGGACTAAATTACAGATATCATTATTTGGCAGAATCTCAACAATCAAAATGAATATATTACCTAAATTACTATATCTTTTTCAAACAATTCCAATAAAATTAGATAATTTTTTTTTTTGAACAATTAAACAAAATGGTATCAAAATTTATCTGGTCAGGGAAAAAAGCCTGCATAAAACTTACTCCTACAGGACAGTAGAAATAGAGAAGGATTTGCTCTCCCAGATTGGGAACTTTATTATCAAGCTGCAGCCATGACGTAGCTCAAAGATTGGATCCAATTGAAAAATAAAAGGATATTAATGATAGAAGGCCACGATCTACAACTTGGCTGGCACACTTTTCTCTGGGAGGGAAAAAATAAATCCCATTCATATTTCCAGAGGCATCTATTAAGAGATGCTCTGCTACATATCTGGAATTTTTTTTTAAAAAAAATCATTATACGAAACTCCCTATTTGGTTATCGATGATGGAGGCAATGATGTATCCAAACACTACAGATCTTAATAAAATGGTGAGCTATTCAGAACCTTTGGACAACAAAGGAGAATTAAAATCAGCCCAGGACCTGGAAAAAAAAAAGGAATTGCTATGGAATGGTGGCTTTAAGTACAAATTAAAACAAGATACAAAAAAAAATTGTGAACAATATGGCATATATGAGAAACAATTGGAATTAGACAAAATAATATTAGGAACGGGAGGAAAAATGATTACTAAAATATATAACTTTCTTTTAAGATATAAAATGGAGGAAGAGACAGTAAAGGAGGCAATGATAGGTTGGGCCAGAAATTTTGGCTACAATATTGAGTTAGAACATTGGGACAAATTGTGGGAAAGAAATTATAAGCTTACCATGGCAGATGCCTATAAGGAGAATCTATATAAGATGTTCTACTGATGGCATTTACCCCAGCGAGCTTGGCCAAAATGTTCCCAAATTTATCCCCTGAGTGTTGGAGATGTAGACATAGATCTGGAATGTTCTATCACATATGGTGGACATGTCCCAACGCCAGGAAATATTGTCTTAAAATTAAAGAATGGCTGGAAAGAATCACGAAACATAGGATAGAATTGAAACCAGAACTATGTTTATTAGGCATACTAGACCCAAAAATAGACAAGAATTATCAATATATATATATTGATATGTTACATATACTAATTGCTGCTAGGATCGCTTTCGCACAAAACTGGAAACAAAAAACTACCTCCCCCCAGATGAAATTGTAATTAGGAAGATACTTGAATGTGCTGAAATGGACAGGATGATCATGGAGTTAAAAGAAAGAGAAGAGTTTCTATTATAAAATTTGGAGTAGACTGCACAAGTGGCTACAGAATAGAAGCCCAAATAAGAAATAAATGTTCAAAACCATTGATTATAATATAAAGATAACCGTATACACATATAATCATTATAATTATTATACTATTACTAGAATTGTAAAAATATATGAGAAGGCAAATATTGAATAGTGAATTATAAAAGCAGAACATACACGCTGATATGGAAAGCTGTAAAATTACACTATATTGTTGTGTTGTTTGTGTATTTTATCTGTTTGCATTTGCATTTGTATTTTTTCTTTGTATTTTTTCTTTTCTTTTTCTTTTCATTTTTTCTTTTTTTTACTTGTGATTTTTAAACTTGGAAAATGTTCAATAAAAACTATTTTAAAAAAAAGAAACTGTTCTGTCTTTTCAATTTGCCAGCCCAGCCCTGTGTGTTTGTGTGTGTGCATGTTTTTGCATTTGTCTTTAAAGAAAATTTTACCAGTCAATATCAGCATCCCCCAGCCTTTTGGGCATCAGGGACCAGTTCTGTGGAGAGAGGTTTTTCTGCTGACCAGGGGCGTATTTCATGTGCTGCCCCATTCCACGGATGGGGCTTCGCTTGTTTGCACAGCCCGGTTTCTGGCATGCCATGGCCCAATGCTGGTCTATGGACTGGGGGTTGAGGATCCCTGATCTTTATAACATCTCCCCTCACTCTTTCCTTGAAACAAACTATGATGCTCTGCATCATAGTATGTTGTATGCTCTGTATGCTCTGTATTATATACTCTGTAGATACATACATCTGCATATATACTCTAGGTCCGTGATGGCGAACCTATGGCACGCGTGCCACAGGTGGCACGCGGAGCCATATTAGTGGGCATGCCAGCTCAGCTCTGGGGCGCATGCGCCCACCGCCCAGCTGATTTTTGAGCCTTCTGGGTAGGGAAGTAGGGAAACAGGCTGTTTCCTGACTCTGGAGGGACTGGAGTGGGTGGGGAAGGCCCGTTTTTCTTTCATACCTGGCTCCAGATCCTGTCTATTTATCTGGGAAAAGCAAAAACAGCCTTTCCCACTCCCTTGGAGGCCCTACGGAGGCTGAAAGGGCCCATTTCCTGACTTCCGGTGGGACAGGAAGTGACGTTTTTTGCTGTCCCCGGCCTCCAAAGACTCCTAGAGAGGCTCCTAGAGATTCCTAGAGAGGCTCCTAGAGACTCCTAGAGAGGTTCTGGAGGCTGGAGACAGCAAAAAATGTCACTTCCTGTCCCACTTTCAGCCTCCGTAGGGCCTCCAAGGGAGTGGGAAAGGCTGTTTTCGCCCTTCCCAGATAAATAGACAGGATCTGGAGCCAGGTAAGAAAGAAAAATGGGCCTACCAGGCCATCATGTGCCAGGAGGGGGGGAGGGGGGTTGTGCGCACATGTGTGTGGGCACGTGCACGCACGACCCTCCCCCACCCCCCCTCTCCTGGCACGCGATGGCAAAAAGGTTAGCCATCACTGCTCTAGGTCATATGATATTGTCTCTTTCTTTTCTAAACGTTTCTAAACTTTTCTAAAAGTTTAGACAGCCAATGTTGGGAATCTCAAGAGCTATACAATCTTAAATGGAGGTGTCATCCAAATAGATACTGGTGAAAGCAAAGCAAATGAATAAGCCAAACACAATTGTATTTTAGAATAATGAGGGACCTAATATAAGAAGCACTAAATCAAGCAGTTATCGGTGAGCCAACCTGAACAAAACCATTACCAATTTTCAAGAACATTGATTATTAGAATTCTTTCCAAAGAGCACATTTATGCTGCTGGTGATTATAACCATATTATTCATCTTGTTGTTGGTGCATTTTTGAGATTGCATTCAACTAACAGCCATACCTTGAATGGACATTGCTGCCAATGATGGTGAAATAAATGAGGAGTGAACTGCAAGGAGACATCAGCACTGGGAGAATATTTCACTGTCAAAGTTGTTTTTATTTTACCACATTCTACGGTCCTCTAAGTCAGCAGTTACCAACTGGTGGTCCATGGACCATTGGTGGTCCGTGAGAAAATTTTGGTGGTCCGCAGAAAAATTATTTGCATTTTTCATATTGCACTAAATCAGGGGTCCTCAAACCGGACTGGGCCGGATACGTGCAATGAACATTTATGTTACTGCAGAGAGTCTCCCCCTTCAGGGTCTCTTTGTGCAGGTTGGAGGGAAGCAGAAATTCTGACTTGGGGTCTGCTTCGGCCTCCTGGTGCAGGGCTTTGGGCAAAGGCTGGAGGGAAGTGCCACTGGTGCTGAAGAGCTAGAGGACCTTGTTCCAGTGGAACTGCATCATGGCCTGGAACTGGCTGACCAACTCAGCCCACTGAGCCTCCAGGCGCTGGTACCTGGCCTTGCACTCCCGCAGGTCTTCCTTCTGCTTGGAAAGCCTATGCTTGTAGTCCTCAGTGAGGTGCTTCTGCTGAGCCTCCTTCTCAGCCAGATCCAATTTGAACTAAGCCAGCTGTTTTGCCAACTCTTTCTCGTGGGGTTGCTTAGCTCCAACAACTGCTTCCTGTTGGGGCCCTAAGGAGCCCAGGTAGGCAGGCGAGGAGTGGCTGGGAGGGGAGGGGCAAGTAGAGGTCAGCGAGGCACCTCTCAATGAGAGTAACATCAAGTTGGCCACGTCCACCCAGTCACATGACCACCTAGCCACGACCATCCAGCCGGTCCTTAAGGAGATCATATTACTGGTCCACGGCATTTAAAATGGTGAATTTAGTGGTCCCTGAGGTCCGAAAGGTTGGTGACCCTGCCCTAGATGACAGTTGTGATTCTGAAACAGCCTTACTTACTAAAGCAGAATATGTAGCATTTGTTGTATCTATGGTGGGTGTGCCAGCACTTGCTGCTTGCGTTCACCTTAACATTAACGCTTTGGCATGTAATCTAGCAAAAACAATTAATGCCACTTCTTCAGCAATTTCAGCAATCAGCCATGAGCTGCAAGCTTTGAGAAAAGCTATTCTTCAAAATCCCGCTGCTGTTGATTATTTGCTTCTGCGCCAGCATCTGGTTTGTGAAAGTTTTTAGGGCTTTGTTGCTTCAACATTTCAGATGAGTCACAAAACATTCAGCATCAACTTAACATTTTACACAATTTGGCCTTTTATTTAAAATTGACACTTTAGGATCTTGGTGGGAAAGCCCTTGGTCTTGGCTACCTACAGGCTTATTGGGAAACATCCTACATTATTCAGTCATAATTTGTGCCATTTTGATTGGTGGATGCTGTTTTGTTCAGTGTCTTCTCTCTTTTTGTAACATATGTATAACTGCATTTTGCTCCAAACCCCCTCCCACGCTGCCTCCCACGCTGCCTCAGGGTCAGGTTTATGCCTTGTATAAGCAACTGCAGAATATTTCTCTCCTGATTATGATGCCCTGACAAACAAAACAAAACAGAGTGAGATGTAGAGGTTAAAGGTCATGATATCAGGCTGTGTGCAGCACACTGCCGTGCCTTAGATGCCTATGTATCTTGCATGCCTGTATTATCTCATTCTGGCTCTGATTTGCATTATCTCACCTTGCCTTCACCATCAGGATGATGGCATCTTAAGGAGGGCGAGTAGTATCTACCAATAAAAACATGTTGCTAGTTTGCCTTGCTCTGCTTGTAGAAACTGTATAAAGGCAATAAATGCTGTGAAGACAGTCAGACATCTTCGCACCTTGCAAATGACTGGACCCTGATTTCTACATCAGCTCTGAGCCCAGCCATCCATTGCTAGGCCCAATCCACCTGCAAGACCACCTCCACCCCATTTTAGGGACACCCTCAATGGTAAGCCTTCCCAACTGGCTTACTTCCTCACAAAGACACTCATATGAGCCCAGTATGGGGAACAATACAAAATTGATCATAACCTAGTATCTGCAATTTCAGAGGGGATGAATGAAGGAGACACTTTGGACTGGATAGCCCAGCTGCACAACAAGGATGCAGCTGAAGATCCAAATGTTCCAAGTATTCCTTAATTTTCTCATCTGGCATTTGCTCACTAGCATAAAGTTGTGAAAAGAATTCCTGTGTGATCCCTTTTTTCCATTCATTATCTACCCATATGACTCCCATCTTGTCCTGTAATTGATCTATCCGTCTACTTTCCCTTTCCTTCTTTAGTTTATAAGTAAGCCACCAGCCCGCCCTATTAGCATGTTCAAAGTGGTGCTGTCTGGCCATTCTAAGATTATGTGCTATTTCCTCCTGGTCTAGTAATGAGTTGATGTTTACTTGCGTCTACTGCTTCCTTAGCTTTAACATCTAGTGGGTTAACCTGTAAATTCCTCTCTGCAGTCCACAACTTCGCTGTCCAGATTTCCCTCCCCTTAAGTTTCTGTCTTTTCTTCCCCGCTATATATTTAATCGCTAACCCTCTCATATAGGCGTTTGCCGTATCCTACAAAATCTGTATTGAGGTTTCCTTATTATCATTGACCCTAAAGAAGGCTTCCATTTCTCTCTTTACCATTTGTTGAAATTCCATCTCCGTTAAAATACTTGCTCTCAATATTCACCTCTTATTTCTTTTGATTGTATCCCTCTTCCACCTAACCAATAATGGACTATGGTCTGGCCAGGTATTAGGTTCTATCTCTGTCAGTATAGTTCTGGTCTTTAAATCTGTAGCTGCCCATATCATATCCAGCCTCGACCAAGATTTATGCCTGGGAGAGAAGAAGGTATATTGATTTGTCTGAGGGTGAAGCACTCGCCATATATCCGTAAGATCCAACTCATTCCTCATATCTGCACATACTTTCGGAAGTATTCTCCTATTTACTCTCTTTTGACTCTTCCCGGTAAATAATCCAAATCCCTGTCAATTACTGCATTAAAATCGCCTAGCATAACTATATGGTCATATTGCAAATTGATGAGTTTTTGATACACTTTTTGATAGAAATCAGACTGTCCATTATTTGGGGTGTATATTCCCACCAAGAGGACCTGTAACCGGCCTATACATATCTCCAACATTAGAATTCTTCCCTCATCATCCATATAAATTAATTTAGGTTCCAGACAATTCTTAACATAAAAGACCACATCTCTTTGTTTCTTGTCAGCTAACGTAGCATACAGGACATTGCAAAACACATTCACATTATTTTTTAATATGCACTTCCTGGAGACATATAACATCCATTTTCAGTTTTAGTAAATTCTTGAAAACCCGTGAGAAAAATGAATTATTCCTGTAAAAAGTATAACCTGAGTAACGCCATTTTAAATGCCATGTTTTACCTGATGTAACCTGATTATATAACTTGGTAGAGAGGACATGAGAAAGGAAACTGTGTTGTTCCTGTGATGCTTGTTTTGCAGGATATATGATGCATACAGGACATATAATGCATATTTTTAAGGAAATAAATGTTTTGGTACATTCCGGAATGGGCCTGCCTGATTCAAAAGAGGAAAAGCCTGCAAATAATGAAACCATTTAGCATGGAAACATCTGTGTAGGGTATTTTTGAAGGGTATTGGTGGAGGGAAATTTCCAGGGTAGAACATGAGCCAAATATGTTATATAAGACCTGAAATCAATTCCCTGGTGGACCGTTTGTATCTGTTTGTATCGGGCTTCTGTATCCTGAAAACTGTATTTAAACCGTGTAATTGAAGTGGTCAGGGTTCTCTCTTTCATGGGAGAATCCTTTTGCAAAAGTTTGAAATATATATATATATATATATATATATATATATATATATATATATAGCTTTATATATATATTTTGAATAAATCTGCTGTTTTTTCTTGTTCATGCTCTCTGTGTCACTTATTATAAGGTTATGCTGGTTTTCTGCATTTAACAATTGGCGCCCGAACAGGGACTTGAAGACGTCCTTCTGGAGTGGGATTTTTTTCCTAAGGGCCAGTGGGTACCCACGCTGATTTTAGCGGTCTGGACTGGGTGGTTCTTTTCCAGAGGGAATTGCTCTTCTTTAACCTGATGTGACAAGGACCTGAACAACTGAGCAGGGAAGTCTGAGCCATGCGGGACCAGAATACAGTGCACTGACCCAGAGTGAGTATAAGTACGGGGTACTTATGGGGTGTCTCGCTGGGTGGTCTGACTCCTTGAATGTCTGGTGCTGTGTGGATGTTGAGATGCATTAGACATGATTAGTACTCACGTTGAACATGCTAACCTGAGCTTTCCTCTGCGGTTCCATTTTCTGGACAACTGGAGTGGCCAGAGGCTAAGTGTGTTGAGTGGATTTTTTAAGGGAAAAGGAGTTCAAGAAGGGAAGTATTGGCTTTAGCTCTAAATAGATAAGTAACTATGGGGCCCCGATATGGAATATTTGTTAAGGATCCTGAGAAAATTACAGAGGGAAACATAAGGAAACTCCTTCTATGTCCCCCCCCCATCCCTTTTATTAAGAGATAAGAACATCCCTATGGCAGAAGGGGATAGAACTGGCACTTAAGGGGATAGAACAACAGGAGTGAGAAGTCACTAAAACAATTAGGGAAGAA
>WNWU01013349.1:1461068-1491545 GCA_012654045.1 Ptyas mucosa | reverse complement strand
GCTTACAATGCATTAAGCAATAGCCTTCATACTTTTGTATATTTATACAAAGTCAGCTTATTGCCCCCACATACTGGGTCCTCATTTTACCTACCTTAGAAAGGATGGAAGGCTGAGTCAACCTTGAGCCTGGTGAGATTAGAACTTGCAGTAATTGCAGGCAGCTGCATTTAGATTGTGATTTAGATCAAGCTTTGCATTTCTCTGAAGCTTGTGGAAATAGTTAAGCTGACTTGTGATAAAGGTGTGATTCCCCTCAAGTGGGGAGAGTTAAGTATTTATTGATGAAGGAATTCCTATCCACAGGAAGCTGTTTGGAAGGAAGGTGATGAGGCTAGATTAGAAAAGTTAAAGAATGCGTTGATTCATGCTCCAGATTGAGTTTGCCAGATTTGAAAAAACTTTTTCACTTGTTTGTAGCAGTGGAAGATGGTATAGCCAAAGGAGTGTTGGTTCACATGTGGGCAGGGAAGACGAGACCCGTAATATTTTTGTCAAAATTGATGGATCTTGTGGTGCAAGGTTAGCCCTTGGGTATACAAGCTGAAGCTGCAATTGCACCTTCAGTGGAGGGGAGTAGAAAATTAACCTTTGGTGGGGCATTGGTGGTGAGTAATTCACATCAGCAATTATTAGGGATAAGACCCGAAAATGTTAATAGAACGGCATGGTACCTGCTGCTACATATAACAACAGCTGCAAGATTGGCATGGGCACAATACTGGAAGATGGATGTTAGCCCACCTGAACAGGTAGTAATTCAGAAAATAATGAATTGTGCGGAATCAGATCGGCTTACTATGATACTGAAAGGATGGCAGGGGGACACAGATTACTATATATCTTGGAGTCAATGGTATAATTGGATGTCAAATCGAGCTACAAATAGAGATATTGGATAAGCATGTCAATTGGTATATGTTATAGACTTTTGTAGGTTACCCTATATATGTAATGGGACAAGTTTATTTCCTTCTCGCATTATGATGTAGACCGCTATAGATGTAATGTTTGTTGGTTGTATTAAAAAAAAATAATAAAAAACCAAGGAAACAGCTGAACTAAATGATGCTGAAGGGTTTGTTGAGCTGCTGTGGGCCCAATTCGATGATCCTGACCAGATCAACAAGAAGGCCACAATAAAAGAGATGAAGCAAGGTAATCAACCAGGGGTGAAATATAAAAATGTTTGCTACCAGTTCTGTGGATGTGGCTTGATGGGCGTGGCTTGGTGGTCATGTGACCGGGTAGGCATGGCCAACTGGACGTCACTAACTGTTAGAATCAGGAGCTGCACATTTTAAAGCACATTCTGCCCTTCTGAAGTCCTCAATGCTTTGAGTTTCCCTCTGCCACCAAAGCAAACATCAGAGCCTTCTCTTGCAGAAGCAGAACCAGGCACAGAAATGGAAAAATGAGGGAGGGAATAGGGAGGAGAAGGTGTAAGAAGATGTTTCCTTAGGTTGCTGACACTCCCAACAATGAGTTCGGCGGTGATCTAAGGAAACGTCTTCCAGCTCTTCAAGATCGACTTTAAGCTGACAGCAAAAGTAGTGGCAGCGGGGGGGGGCAACAGGTGTGTGTGTCCCTCCCTTCGCAAGGACTTGGAGGCAGACACTGCCCCTCTGAGGAAAAGAGTAGGCGGTAAAGCCCTGGCTGTCACCTGGGAGAGGAGGACCATGGAGGGACACACACACACACACACACACACACACACACACACACACACACCATTGCCCCCTTGCTGCTACTTTTGCTGTCGGCTTCTTGGCACTCTTAAAGTCGATCTTGAAGAGTTGGAAGACATTTCCTTAGATTGCTGATGCTCCAAACAATTCATATTGTAAGTGGGATTGCTGTGCTGCCTTTCTTTTGTACCCCGCTTTAAATTAAATTAAATTGCATTTATTTCCATCGAAACCTCCTGGCGGATGGGGACTTGGACAGTATTGTATGGACCCTGAGGGAGTTGACTGTTATGAACCCTCTATCACCAGAGGAGATTAAACCATCAAATTTCCTGCCTTTGGACATCTGGTTGGCCGCTGTGAGAGGGTGGCCAGGAAATTTTCCCTCTGAGTGACTGTATTAACTGACTCCTGCTACTGCTGTGAGAGGACAATGGAGCCCGGGCTGTTACCATATTGAGACTTTCCTGTCCTAGGACTTTGGTGGACCCTACCAAGCTGCTTTCCCATCCTGGTCTTACTGATGTACTCAGCGGCAGAGCTATGTGCTCTGTGAGACTCCCCCCTCTCACAGATTTGGCCCTCCACTCTATCAAGGGCCTACCTTGATGATGGGTTTTGGAACCCCGAGAGGTGGCATAGTGCAAGAACGGGATTGAGGGGTTTCGTACTTAAATTTTTAGGGAACTTTTAAGGGGTGTCAGGGAGGGGGAGGGTCGGATTTTAATTCGGACTGTGGGTATGGGGGATGATCCACTAAAGGGAAGGTCTAGCTGTAAAGCGCGACATAGGGAATGGGGGGTCCGAGGTTGAGGGGAGGGTTGGAGCTTATCCAGATAGTGTTTTTAACATCAACATCGTGAGTGGAGGGGCAGATATGGTGGGAGCAGGGGGCCACATCATGTTAGGGGAGCACGTGCTAGCTGTTTACGAGTGGTGGCGCACTCCAGCCCCCAAGGCGCCACTCGTTTTCCAGGTAGCACAGACCCTCAGGGCCCGGGCCTTCGGCTGATGTTGTGCAACGCCAGGTCTGTGGTAAATAAAGCTCCCCTCATTTGCGATCTTGTTCAGGAGGGGGGAGCAGACCTGGCAGGTATTACAGAGACCTGGTTGGGCCAAGAGGAGGGGGTTCCCCTCATTGAAATGTGCCCACCAGGTTTCTGCACATTTCATCAGCCGAGGCCACAGGGGAGGGGCAGGGGGATAGCGATTATTATCAAAGAAGGTCTTAGACCGAGAGAGGCCACTGTTCCTCAGACGGCCGGTTGTGAGTCCCTCCTTGTGAAGTGGGGCCCTGGGGTACAGATGGGTTTGCTGATCATGTACCTGGCTCCCTGCCACGTGGCAGCAGCCCTGCCCAAGTTACTCAATGTCATCGCCACGGTCGCGGTTGATACCCCTAGACTTATGGTCATGGGGGATTTCAACCTGCCATCTGCAGGTGAGGCATCTGAAGTGGCTCGGGAGTTCATGGTTTCCATGACAGCTATGGACCTGACCCAACTAGTTCATGGCCCTACCCACAGGGGGGGGGGGAAACACACTGCACCTAGTCTTCGTCTCTGGACAGTGGTTGAGAGACCTTGAAATAGAGGATATAGTCACCGAGCCCTTGTCATGGTCGGATCACTCCCTCCTCTGTCTTGACCTTCAAACCACTACACCTCACCACAGGGAGGTGGAGCTGGTAAGATGGTTCTGCCCCAGGCGCCTGATGGAACCTGAGAAGTTCCAGATGGAGCTTGGGCCATTCCCTGAGGCTCTGGCTCATGCCTCGACTGGAGATAGGGCGGCCACTGGAGCTCTGGATTGGGTTGTGCCTTTGCGGCCTCTGACCTGGTGCTGATCTCACCTGGCTCCCTGGTTTACCAAGGAGCTAAGGAAGATGAAGCGCTGGAAAAGATGCCTAGAGAGTAGTTGGAGGGCCAGTCTTTCTGAATCTGACCGGACACTGGTAAGATCTCACATTAAGAATTACCTAGTGGCAATAAAAGCAGCAAAATGTAACTATTTTGCTGCTCTTATTGCATCATCAGATAACCGCCCGGCCGCCCTGTTTAGAGTGACCCGCTCCCTGCTCCACCGGGGAGCGTGGGAGGACCCCTTGGAGGGTAGAGCCAAGGATTTGTACAGTATCTGCATGACAAATCACTCAGATTTGGGAAAACCTGGACTCCGACTGGGTGGTCTCAGGGGGAATGACTGGGGTGGGTCTTGTGAACATTTTTTAAAAAAAATACTTTATTGAGTTTTTTTCAAAGTTAAAAAAGGTTTAAGATCTCTATATCTTTCGGAGGTACAGTGTTCATAGATATTAAGTATCATACATCCAATCTACTTCATCTTAACCTATTTCATACTTATATTTACAGACAATGAGCACTTTCCACCCTATATATATATACAGATTACACAAGTCATACTTTTTTCCTATTGTTTAACCAATTATACCAGTTTCCCCATACTTCATAATGTTTGGATGTCTCGTCATCGGTTAATTCACTCGTTAATTTTGCCATTTCTGCGCACTCTAGAATTTTATTTATTAACATTTCTTCTGATGGTTGGGTTTTAGTTTTCCAGGATTTCGCGAACACTAGTTAGCCGCTGTTGTTATCTGAATTATAAGTTGGGTTTTATTGTTATTGAAGCCATCTCCAGTTATACCTAAGAGAAAGATTTCTGGGGATGATGTTATATCCTGTTCCAATATTTCACATAGCCAATGTCGTATTTTGGACCAGAATCTTTTTGCTTCTGGGCAGGACCACCACATATGATAAAAGCTGCCGACCTGTTTACCACACTTCCAGCACATAGTTGAGAGATTAGGAAACATTTTCTCCAATCTGGCTGGCGCTAGATGCCACCTGTGTAACATTTAATAGTGATTCTCTCTGAATGTTGCAGATTTTGTCATTTTATAGTTTCTATTCCAGGCCTCCTCCCAATCATTGAAATTTAACCTGTATCCAAAATTCTTTTCCCATATCTTTAATTGGTTTTTGGCTATGGCCTCTGCTTTATTCTCATCTAATAAAAAATTATATATTTTTGTTAGCATTTTCTTATCCACTCCCCATATAATTTTGTCAAACTTTCCATATTTTGTTTCAATACCAAATTGGTCCCTGTCTTTTTGATATCTTGAATTTATCTGCAGGTAGTTCCACCAGTCTAAGTTGAAGCCCTGTTCTCTCAAAGTGTCCAGAGATTTAATCTTTCCATTTTCATCTAGGATTTCTTTGTGTGTGCCGAATTTATAGTTTTCTGTTCTGTTTGAGGCGGTCAAGGCCTCCATAGTTTGGGACTTTGGCATAAGTCCTCTGTCTTGTTTCCTCCCACGTTTGTATGAGAGTCTCTCTAATTTTGTGTTTGTGGAAATAGGACTTTTTCTTGTTTCTGGGATCCCAGAGGTGGGCGTGCCACCCTTCTTGCAAATCATGTCCTTCTAGTGTCAAGATTCTGCTATTTCGTAGCGTAACCCACTCCTTAATCCAGATTAATTTCGCCGCTTTTTGGTAGGCCTCCCAGTCCGGGAGTCCGAATCCCCCCATTTGTCTTTTCCCTTGTAGTGTTTTAAAAATTCTCGACTTCTTACCCTCCCATATATAATTTCTAATGTATTTATTCAAATCTAGGAAGAAATTTTTGTGTAGAGTCAGTGGGATATTTTGAAACAGAAATAAAATTTTAGGTAGAATATTCATTTTGATTGCCGCTATTTTACCTATCAAAGACAGTTTTAGTTTTTCCCAATTTTTTAAATCTTGATGTATTTTTTGCAGTAGTGGAGTGTAGTTGTTGTCTTTTAGTGATGAAAATCTTGCAGTAATCCAAATTCTCAGATATTTTACTTTCCTGACTACCTGGAGGCCTAATAGATCTTCCAATTCCTTTTTCTGTGTATCTATCATATTTTTCACTATTATTTTAGTTTTTTCCCTATTGAGTTTTAGGCCAGCCACTTGACCATATTTTTGTATTTCTTGCAATATTCTTGGTCCCGTTTCTAGTGGATCTTCTATTATAAGGGCTACGTCGTCCGCAAAGGTTTGCGTTTTATATATTTCCTTCCTAATCTTGGCTCCTTTGATTTCTTTGTCAGCTCTAATCTTTCTAAGTAGCACCTCTAATACCAAAATATAGAGTAAGGAGGATAGGGGGCATCCCTGCCTTACTCCTTTTTGAATCTGAAATATCTGAGTCTTATCCCCATTCATTAATATGTTGGCCCTCTGTTTATAGTAAATATTTTGAATCATCTTCCTGAAATTTGTCCCAAATCCTATTAAGTTGATTTGGTTGATCATGAAGCTCCAGTTTAAGTTGTCAAAAGCCTTTTGGGCGTCGACAAACATTAATGCCAGCTGTTTTTCGGGGTGTTGTTCGTAGTATTCTATAATATTTAACACTATTCTCAAATTGTCCCTAATTTGTCTCCCCGGGAGAAATCCATTCTGATCTTTATGGATCCAAGAATTTAAGATTTTTTTGACCCTCTCTGCTATTATGCTCATAAACAGTTTGTAATCAGAATTTAGAAGATGGGCCTATAATTTGCTATTCTTTTTGGGTCTGCACCTTCTTTCAATATAAGCGTCAAGTATGCTTCCCTCCAAGTATCCGGAATTGTTGAGCCAACCAAAGCCTCATTAAATACTTTTAATAACTCTAAGTTCAGTGTTTCATTAAGTTTTACATAAAATTCCCCAGGGAGACCATCTGGGCCTGGAGATTTGTTTTTTTTTATTTTAGAAAGGGCTGTTTTTAATTCCTCTACTGTGATTTTTTTATTCAGCATTTCTCTTTCTTCTTCTGTGATTTGGGGTAGGCTAGCATCCATCAAATATTGTTCCATCTTGTTTAGTTTGATTCCTTCATCTTTATATAGGTTTTCAAAGAATTCTCTTGTGCTTTCTAGTTTATCCTCTTCCTTTGTTAGCAAATTACCTTTAGAGTCTTCTAGTACCAATATCTGATTTTTTTTCCTTCTCTTTTTTTAATTTATAGGCAAGCCATCTTCCCGACTTGTTGGCATTTTCAAAGCAGTAGTGTTTAGATCTTTTTATTTTTTGCGCCATCTCCTCCTGGTCCAACATATTCATTCTGTGTCTCGCCATCAACCACCTTTGTTTAACCGCCTCATCACCTGGGTTTTGTTGTAATTCCTTTTCAGCTTCTACTAAAGTTTTAGCGTAACCTTCCCTTGCCCTCCGTTCTTCTTTATTTTTAAACGCCATGGGCGAAATGGCTATCCCTCTTACGTAAGCTTTCATGGTGTTCCAAACTCTAGCCGTGTCTTGTTTCCCATTTTCAATAAAAAATTGTTTTACTTCTTCCTTCAATTTTAATAGGAACTCTTTATCTTTTAACAAGTTCATTCTTAGGCTCCATCTCGGTTGTTTCCTCTTATTCACATAGTGCCAGTTAATTTCAAGAAGCTTATGGTCAGCCCAGGCATTTGTACATATTTCAACTTTTTAAATTTCCAGTCCTAATTTTCTGGTGGCCCAAGCCATATCTATTCTGGACCAGGAGTTCTGTGGAGCGGAATAAAATGTGTATTGTTTATCATGGGGATGTAATGTGCGCCACATATCTATTAAATTTATTTCATTGACTAAATCAAAGAAGCTTTTAGGTAGGGGAGATCTTTTATTTTTCCTAATTTTACCACTTTTATAATCTTTGTTCGGGTCAACAATTCCATTGAAATCCCCTAGTATACATATTTCATTCTGAGCCCATTTTGCGAGCTGTTCATGCAATTTGCAATAAAATTTCCCTTGTTTTTTATTTGGGGCATACACCCCTACCAACAACACTTTCGAGATACCTCTCATTATTTCCACTATTAATATTCTCCCTTTTTCATCTTTATACTTACATTCTGCTTCTATCCCTTTCTTAACATATATAGCTAACCCCCTTTTCTTTTTCTTAGCTAGTGACACAAATACTTTGCCAAATTTAGTATATTCTAAATAATGTGCTTCATCTTTTTCTATATGAACCTCCTGAATACAGATTATATCTGGGTTTTGTTTAGCCAATTTTGAGAGTATTAACTTCCTCTTTTTAAATTCATTTAAGCCATTAACATTTAACGATAAGATTTTAATACCGTTCATTCCTAGTATTAGTGTCTAGTCTCTAGTTTTTATTTGCCTTTAAAGTTACTGCTCTTACTGGTCTAGTTTTTTTTCCTTTTTCTTCTGTGTCTTCTTTTTTCTTCTCGTCTTCTATGTCTTCCCTTGTGCTTTGTTCTTGAGACGTTTCTTCTTCCGTATTCGCCGTTTCGGTGTCCTCCTTGCTAATTTGTTCTTCTTCACCTCCTCTTAATTGGTCAAGAAACTCTTGGGCTGTACTTAAAGTGTCAATTTTGATTTTCCTCCCCTGCCATGATATTAACATTCCTTCTGGCAAGAGCCATCTTAATGTTATATTTCTCCTATTTAGCTGGCTTGTCAAAAATCTATAATTTTTCCTCCTTTCCCTCACTCTTCTTGGGACCTGTTTTAGAATATTCACCTCTTTTCCTCCAAAGGTAATTTGTTCCTCTCAAGCTATATTATATAGGACATCTCTCACCCATTTTCTAGTAAACCGTACATGGACCTCTCTCGGGAGCCTGTTTCTTCTCACATAATTTGTTTGCACTCTGTAGACCTCGTCGATCTCTCTAATTATTTCCTGTTTATCTTGTTGGAGGGCCTCCGCAATCAGCTCCGCCATCTTATCTCCCAGGCCCTCCTCTTTATCTTCTACGATATTTTGAAAGCGAAGGTAAAAGGAGGCCCTATCCATCTCAAGTTGTATCACGGAGTCTTCCGTTTCCTTGTTCTGTGCCAAGAGGGTTTGGTCTACTATTTCCAATTTCTCCTCGTTTTTTTCGATCCTTTGTTCTACTTTTTGGATTCTATTTTCATTCTTGGCAATGGAGACTTGGATCTCACTCATTTTCGAGTCCAATGCATGTATATCTAATTTTAATTCAGAATGGCTATTCAGTAATTTCTCTTGCATTGCCAGCATAGTTTCTTGAACTATGGATTGTATCCAAGGAGGATTGTACCGTTTGCAATGTTGGGGTTACTGGAGGCTTATCCATTTTCTGTAGACCTTCTAGTGATTTCTGGGTCGCTGGCGACGCCATTGACAACGTGGGGTTAGATGGCACTTTTTTACTGGTTTTGGCAATTGTTGAGGTCAAACTTGCCATTTCTTTTAGAATCAACTTATGCTCCCTTAATATTTTCTTTATATTTCTCCAGATGACCATCCAGTGACACTTGCCACAATGTGTTCAGGGACTCTTCCTTAAATCCTATCTTTGATCTCTTTTTATTTGTTTTCAGTAATCTTTTAGAAGGATACTATTAATATATTATTAATATCACAGTTAATGTGGTTGGACTATATCTCTCAGTAGTCTTAAAACTTTAAATGCCAAAGCTTAACTTGATCCAAACCTAAATCTATTGGTTTCTTGGAAATATATTGATTTCAGTATAATTAGGCATCTGCTATAAGATTTCACAGAGGGAAATATTTAAGTACTATAATAAATTGACTTAATTAATTCCGAGCAAGGTAATCACACACAGGGTCAACACCATTATTATGTTAGGTATAAAGACCTATATCTGTTCAAACATTCTCAATATGCTATAATATGCTGTAATATATACTATAAATATACTATATGTTAATTAGCTATATTGGGTATTAAGAATAATATATCAATACAGTTCATTAAAGGTACACTAATTTTATCTACTTACCTAAATAGCAATTGTCTAAATAAAAATATCAGAATAACCAAATAACCAAATAAACCAAATATCAGATTCCCTAAGGAAGTTTAACAAGAAGTATATGAGGATAAAGTAAATTTTCTAGTTCATACAATCCCCCCCTTTTTTTTCTCACTCTGAGCCCAGCGGTTGCTGTTATTCTATTTATATGTTGTTGTTTTGTTTTTTTTTCCTTTCACGAACTCTGCTAGACTCTATGGTATTTCTCAGTACTAGACTGTCAATTAGGTAATGAGTCAGCTGTTTCGGATGTTCTTCAAGCAAGTCTCTACGATGGCTGCGTTTCCGGTCTCAGAGATAGTCAGAAATAATCCGCAATCCACTCACCACCCAGCTTCAGTCTGTGGCAAAGTTAGTGCTCTAATCCACAAAATTTCACTTCCTCTCACCAATCTTCTTTTTGCGCGTATATCTTCGCCCCCTCAACTCTTACACCTCCTTGCCGGCTTGTCGGTCACTCTATTCTCCAGTCAGCTCTTTCCTTCTGATCGCCGCTCTTTCCTTCTCCGAGCTCTTCTCTCTGACTCCACCGGCTCCTTCCTCTGATGGCAATTTCGTGAAGACAGGGAAAACGCTTTAGTCCTGCAGCCTCCGATCTCCTTTGCTTCCTCTCTAGTTGTCGGTTACTGCAGCTGACTTGCTTGTGCTGGATTGATAGTGCTGCCCGGTCTTGCGATCAACGTTGCGATCCGTTTTCACGCTCACCTGGCTCGCTCTCTTGTCCGCGAGGCTCTCCGGGTTCCGCACCCCTGAAGAGATCCCCAAAACACAGGGGAATTAAAGGAGTTGAGGAGCAGCGATCACTCACCCAACGCCATATCACTGCGGGTCACCAACCAGAAGTCCCGGGTCTTGTGAATATTATCTGGGATGAGTTAGATCCTGTGGCTCCTGATGATGTTGACAGGATTCTGGGTGGAGTGAATGCGACCACATGTTTGTTGGACCCGTGTCCCTCCTGGTTAGTCCTGGCTTCTCGGGAGGTGACACGAGGCTGGCTCCAGGGGATTATAAATGCTTTGTTGAGTGAGGGTGTCTTCCCCACTGCCTTGAAAGAGGCGGTGGTAAAGCCTCTCCTCAAGAAGCCTTCCCTGGACCCAGCAGTGTTATCTAATTATCGTCCGGTCTCCAACCTTCACTTTGTGGTGAAGGTTGTTGAGAGTGTGGTTGCGTGGCAGCTCCCCCAGTACCTGGATGAAACAGTATATCTGGATCCGTTCCAGTCAGGTTTCAGGCCTGGGTACAGCACGGAAACGGCATTGGTCATGTTGGTTGATGATCTCTGGAGGGCTCGGGACAGAGGTTGCTTCTCTGTCCTGGTCCTATTAGATCTCTCAGCAGCTTTTGATACCGTCGACCATGGTATCATACTGCACCGGTTGGAAGAGTTAGGGGTGGGAGGCACCGTGTTGTGGTGGTTCTCCTCCTTTCTCTCCGACCGGTGGCAGTCAGTGTTGGCAGGGGGGCAGAGGTCGACCTCAAGGTGCCTCATTTGTGGGGTACCACAGGGGTCGGTCCTCTCGCCCCTTCTGTTCAACATTTATGTAAAGCTGCTGGGTGAGATCATCCGTGGTTTCGGGGTGAAGTATCATCAGTATGCTGATGATACTCAGTTGTACATCTCCACCACGGACCACCCCAATGATGCCCTTGAAGTGATATCCCGGTGCCTGGAGGCCGTACGGATCTGGATGGGGAGTAACAGGCTCAGACTCAACCCATCCAAGACCGAGTGGCTGTGGTTTCCGACGTCCCAATATAGTCAGTTGATGCCATTGCTGACTATTGGGGGCAAATCATTGGCCCCCACAGAGAGGGCTCGCAACTTGGGCGTCCTCCTGGACTCATGGCTGTCTTTAGAAGAGCACCTGATGGCCGTGACCAGGGGGATTTTTTATCAGGTTCGCCTGATCTGCCAGTTGCATCCCTTTCTAGATCGGGACTCTTTACACACAGTCACTCACGCCCTCGTCACTTCCCGCCTGGACTACTGTAATGCTCTCTACATGGGGCTCCCCTTGAGGAGCACCCGGAGGCTCCAACTGATGCAGAGTGCAGCCGCACGAGTGGTTATGGGAGCAACATGGCGTTCCCGTGTGACACCTCTCCTGCGCGAGCTGCACTGGCTCCTGGTGGTCTTCTGGGTGTGCTTCAAGGTTTTGGTTACTACCTTTAGAGCGCTCCATGGCTCAGGACTTGGCTATTTACGAGACCGCCTACTGCCACCAGTGGCCTCCCACTGGCCGGTACGCTCTCATAGAGAGGGCCTCCTCTGGGTGCCGTTGGCCAAACAATGTCGACTGGTGGCCCCCAAAGGGAGAGCCTTCTCTGTGGGGGCACCTACTATCTGGAATGAGCTCCCCCCGGAGATTTGGAGGATCCTGGACCTACGCACCTTCTGCCGCACTCTTAAGACCCTTTTATTTCACCAGGCAGGCCTGGCCTGATTCCCCTTTTTAAAAAATGTTATAAATTTTAATTCGTTTTAAATTATTGGGGTTTTAATATTTTTACGGCCGAATTTATTTAATTGGATTTTAATTGGTTTTTAAATGTTATACTTGTATGTTTTATTTATGGCTGTTCACCACCCTGAGTCCTTCGGGAGGAGGGCGGTATACAAATTAAATAAACTAAACTGAAACTGAAAACTGGAAGGCAGGCAAGCAAGGTAGGGCTGCTGGGAAGGGAGTAAGCTGCTAGCTCCCTTTACTGCAGCCCTGCCATGCTTGCCTGCCTTCCACGTGATCTTCCACTTGCCTGCCTTCACAAGCTGGCCACGGGAAGGCCACGTGGAAGGCAGGGATGCATGGCAGGGCTGTGGCCCATGATCTGGTTTGGGAGCATGGCCAGCCAGCAATTGCTACCAGTACGGTGAACCAGCCCCAATCTCCGCTACCAGTCCTCCCGAACTGGTCCAAACCAGTAGCATTTCACCCCTGTAATTGACCCATAAAATATTTTGTATGGGACTTTAGATGGGTCGCAGGGAACCTTGCCCATTGGCCGGAACGCATACTCCTACACTATTTTAAAGAAGCCATTGACCAAGACATCAGGAAAGCATGTGGCATCTGAGGGGTGCCAGAGTGACTGCAGGACTGGTATGCCATGTCCATAGCTCTGGATAGAGAAATTCACCCCCTCCGCAAAGCCCCAGCAGAGAAACTGTCTCGGAGAACTCTGGCTAGATGTCCACTTTCAAAGCCTGCTGAAGTCCTTCCCTCTCAACCTGCAGAGGTGATTAAATGCAATTGTTGTGAACAAATGGGTCATCGAGTTTCTGAATGCTTAGCACCAAGTTCCACAACAATGTCGGGCTATGGCCACCTGAGGCAGAAGGGCTCCAAGAAAGCCTCCAGATACCAGCCAATTTGCCAGGCAAGCCATAGAGGTTCCCCTCCCCATCAAAGAGAGTGAGGAACCTCTGGCCAAAGAAGCCCCTCTTGATGAGGCTAGCAGGGAAGATGACCCGATGGTGAGTTCATCCATCCCCCCCTTTTCAATTAAAGTGAAACTGGTAGTGCCAGAAACTTGGGAGCAAGATGAAGTACCAGCAATAATAGATACAGGCTGTACCAAATGTTTAACTGGACTTCCAATTGTTGAACAATTGGGAATAAAAACAAAAGCCTCAAAGCACCCAATTAAGTTTGAATAGGTGGATGGGACATTAATTAGTGGAATCCCAGCCACCCAAATTATTGAACACTTCCTCTTGCTAATTGAGTAAGGCCCTTCACTGTGTCATTGGTGATTATTTCAACCACCGCTTGTAGGTGAATCAATCGATTCAGTATGTACACGGGGGTCCGATAGCCATACATGCCATCCTCCGCCCACATAGCTGGTCCATAAACTTCTATAATTCATTCGGCTGGCCATTCTTCATCTCCCCAACTGTGTTGATTACCCCCAATCCCAACCTTCCCTATCGCAGAAGTATCCACATGTCGTTTCCGTCTTTGGTTCCCCACATCATCATATATCGGAACACCCAAAACCTGTTGTGTCTTAAGGGGGAGCAAAAAGAATCCTGGTCTGATTATGCCCAGGATGCAGGCTCCACACCAATCCTTAGGTAGGTACCCATATGCCATTTTACCACAGATCCAGTACAGTCCATCAGGAGCAAGCCATCCAAGAGTATGATTATCCGGATCCTTCAAAAAGGCCAATCTGTCAACTTTAAACAGAGCCATTTCATCAATACCCTCTGTTGCATTACTTCCTGACCACCATACCTTACTCTCCTATTTTTCTGTACATATGAGATTTCCCATCTTTTTACAACCAGGTTGTGTCCTCCTTTCGAAACATACATTTCCTACTAAACTGGTGGTAAGTGTCCAATCCCCATCTTTTCCCTTATTATATGTAAGGTTCCCTTTCCGTCCCATGTCTAACAGTTTTGAATAATTCAACTCTTGCGCCTCCCATGGCCATTTCTCTCCCATGTTAGTTCCTCCACAGACAAAACAATTTGATACATTCAGGGTATGGGCTATGTCTTCTGCTAATTTGACAAAGGTATTTGTTACATGGTTAGGAATCTCAGGTATATTTAACTTTTCCATTTCCAAATAATATGACCAAAACAGTCCTTTCATATCTTGTGTGATCCTAGTAACTTTGGTCACATACCATCTAAGGGTTACAAGGGGATCTTTGCCCGTTGCATAGATACCCAACCCATACTCCTCCCTCCAGATCTTCGTAGGGGTGCAAGTAATCTTTATAGGATTACATTCATTCCGTTGGCAGTTACTACTAGCCACTCCATTTTCCAGCCTGCATTTCTGGGTACCTCCAGGCGGATCTCCGGACCACATAACAGCATAAGACCAATATGGACAATAACTATATGTGTCTCGATCACTACACTCTCCTTGGTTTCGACACATGTATTTCCTTTCTAACATATAACTCCTTTCCCACTCCAAAGTTCCACATGTAGATTTCCATACATCACAGTTACGATTTATGGCTAAACAAGCATCAAACATTAATTCTACTTGACTGCCCATTTTTCTAAATTCTGTCTTATTCAAAAGTTCCTCCCTCCCACATTTGGTGGTATATATTGACATTTCATAAGTGGTTATTTGTTTGGCCTCTGCAGGGTTGTAACATTGTACCTTGTTATTCAATATACACATATGGTATATGGTGGCATTTACTTGACACGATGAAGGTGTGTGCTCTTGGCACCCTTCAGGTCTTTGAGTGTTATAGACTAGGGTTTTAGAGACCCGCACTCCCTGCAATGTTGTGTGAATGCAGGGCTACAATCTTCTTTCGGCGTTGAAATTTCTAAGTTACTTTGTATTCCCCATACCCACACATTCATCCATAACCACCCAACTCCAACAATTACCGTTCTGAGCATCCTCACGGTCCCTTTGGTTGCTTATCCAGTTTTCTCTTACCACAGTTTCAATAGTGGGGCTGGGCTTAAGAGTATAATAGGACCCTTCAGTATCTATGACCAGGTATTGAACTATTACATCCTCTATAATTTTTATATCACACTCTACTTTGCAGCCTATACATAAAACACAATCTATATATTGGGCGCAACAACAACACTCACACCCACAATTACAAAACCAACACATCTGAATACAATTCTTTTGTCTGTGTCCTTTAACAGGTAACTTTCAATTTAACTTGAGCAGGGACTTCCTTCATGGAAATGTATGGTCAATCAGGGATCTGCGCAGTCGGAATATCAAGTGTCTCTGGCCGTCCACAAAACCACTGCTTATATCTGTAAAACACAATAATCAATAGGGCTAATACCCCAATTACCCAAAGTGGCCACACCCAATTTTCTTCCCACATGGATCCACAACAATCTTCTTTCCCTCGCCAGGAAGTATATTCTGGAACAATTCAAGAAGGCAGGTATGTCATCCTCTTTTCACAACGTATAGTGGACTACACTGGCATAGTCACATCCCTGGAACCTATACACAAAATACAAAAGCTTTCTTTAAGCACGTTTAAATGTCAGTTTTGTTGGATGTTGTTTGTCCACAGACACCTTCCAGCTGGTGTCTGCTGCTGCCTTAACTCACGTCCAATGGATCCATGATTTTGATTCTGCAATCTTAATAGCAAGTGGAGAAGTCATAATCACAATAAAAGGTCCTTTCCATCTTCCCTCTAGTGGCTCTTTCTTCCAATGTTTGACCCACACTTGATCCCCTGGTTTAAATGAGTGACAATGGGTCACTAGTCTAGGGGGTACTTGTTCCATCACATATCATTAGAGCCTCTCTACTTGTTTATTAAGTTCTTGTACCATTTCCACATTCCAAACCCCCCCCCCCACTTTATGCCCCAAATCAGGCCACCCAGTATACATATCTACTATTACTAACATAGCCTTAAACAGCCCGGCTCTAGGCATATCAGTAAAGTCGATCATTACATATTCCATAGGAATGTATGACTGTGGTATTGCACCAGGGGGCAGTAGTGGTCCTTGTCTTGGATTAACCTTGGCACAAGTAACGCACCTTGCAACTGTTCCCGCAACGACCCCCGCCAATCCATTGATATAATAATCCCTTCCTAAGGCTTGTTCCAACGCTGTCTTTCCCATATGTTTCATGGGCTAGCTTCGCTAGTGTCCAGACCATCGAGGACGGTACAAAAATCCTTCTATCTGGTAGCACGTACCACCCATCTTCAATTTGAGCTTTTAAATCTGTTACTGCCTTCACACTTTCCTGTTGCGAGTATGTTGGTTTAAGTTCAGGGGGCAAGTCCATGGCTATACAAGTAGCTAAGTCTGGCAATGGTTCATCTCGCTTCGCCGCTTCCCTCACTTCTATGTCGGCTGCTCTATTCCCCAAGGTCACCTTATCATCACCCCTTTGATGTCCCTTACAATGCATCACTGCCACCGCCTTTGGATTATTAACAGCCTCGATTAGGCGACTGATGAGATGTCCATGTAATATGTATTTACCTGCTGAGTCTCTAAACCCCCTCTCTTTGTAGACTGCCCCGTGGGCATGCAACGTGAGAAATGCATATTTACTATCTGTCCACACATTTAATGTTTCTCCCTTGGCCCTTTCTAGAGCCCTTATCAATGCCCATAGTTCAGCCACCTGTGCACTATGTCCACTTCCTAGGGGACTACTCTCCACCACTTTGTCATCGTCCACAATAGCATATCCTGATACTCACCTCCCATCTATAACATAACTTGACCCATCTGTGTACCAATTGAACAGTGCCTTCGGTAATGGAATATCCGTTAGATCCAGTCGAGTAGAGTAAACCTTCTCTAATACTTGTAAACAATCATGTTCAGACACAGTCTCCTTAAGCAACAAAGTTGCAGGATTTAATCGGTTGGACACCACCAGACGCACTTGTGGATTATCAATCATAATTGCCTGATATTTCGCCAACCTTTGTCCACTAATCCACAAATGCCCTTTGCTATCCAACACAGACTGCACCACATGCGGGGAATGCACAGTAATGGGACTAGAAAAAGTCAGTTTATTACAATCCTGAATCAATTCTGCAATTGCTGCCAGTACCTTCAAACAGTGGGGCCAGCCTTTGGCCACTCCATCCAATTGTTTTGAAAAATAGGCTACAGGTTGTTGCCAACTTCCCAAAGGCTGGGTAAGAACCCCCAAAGCAATGTTTCTACTAGTATCTACATACAAGTTAAAAGTTTTTCTTAAATTTTGCAAAGCTAAGGCTGGAGCCTGTGTCAATGCAAGCTTTATATCTTTAAAAGCCTTTTTCTGTTCCCCTCCCCACTCAAGGGGTCCTGTATTGGCTCCTTTGGTGGCTTCATAGAGGGCGCTGCCATCAGAGCAAAATTAGGAACCCTTATACGGCAAAAACTGGCTAATCCTAGAAAGCTTCTCAGTTGTCTTTTTGTTCGGGGCTCTGCTAACATCAGGACTGCCTGTTTCCGCTCTGGTCCTAAAGCTCGACGACCCTTCTCAATGTCGTATCCCAAGTATCTAACTTGCCTTTTTACCAATTATGCCTTTTTTCTTGATGCTCTATAACCACACTCTAATAGCAAATCTAACAACATCTTAGTATTATCCCAACATAAATCCTCTGTCTGTCCTGTAACCAAAACATCATCCACATATTGCAGTATTGTGTCTCCCGGCTGTCGAGGCTGCCTATTTACAACTGACCTCCCTGCTCCTGTATCCACCAAAAACGTCGTTTGCTGACCCCCTATCTTCATTGTAACCAATGGCTCAGGCGGGGGTTCTTCCAAGTCTGGTCCCCATCATTCTGACCAAGTCATTTCTGCCAATCCAATACTCACGGCTTCCTGCTGACCCGAGCCTTCTCCAACTCCTCTACCAATGTCATGACCAGCGTCCCACTGTCTAAGCCTTCCACCCGAACCTCTCCTCTGTCCTCTTTCCCCCCTTCTTCCGGCAAACTGTCCACGCGTCTGTGATCCGGAATCCGGTCTCCCCATCGTCCCTCTTCCTCTTGCCATTCTTCTTGGGCATTCCCTCTGCCAATGCCCTTCCCCCTTGCAGTATGCACATTGATTCGGGCCCAGGGGAGGGTTCTGAGAAAAACCCCCTCGCATCCCGCTTTGTAGTGCCACTGCCAACAATTCAGCCTTTTTATTCATTTGCACCTCTTGTTCTTTCTTTTCTGCCTTATCTCTATTTACATACACCTTCCTTGCTATTTCCAATAATTCACTCATATTCTTCCCCAAAGCTCCTTCTAACCATTGCAATTTTTTTCTAATGTCCTCATAACTCTGTGCAATAAATCTTTCATTCAACATTCTCACATTATCCCCTTTTCTAGGATTCACTTGAGTATATAGCTCATATGCTTCAATGAGTCTTTGGAGAAAACTCTCCGGACTCTCATCTGCTTTTTGTATAACCAAAGAGGGTTTTGACATATTCAATGGGGGCTTCCCTGCCTGTCTAAGAGCTTGCACCACCAAATTCTGATATTCCCTCAACTTAGTCCTATCACCCTCTACTCTGGGGTTCCACCCTGGATCTACCTCTGGAGATCTTTGTAATACTTCCGGTTGTATATCTTGAACATTTGGGAGGGCCGCTTTCACACATTTTCTAACAGCCGCCTTCCATCTTTCTCTCTCTTCTGGCGACAACAGCATATTTAATAACTGTTGTATGTCCTGCCATGTTGGATTATGTGCCTGCATAATAGTTTGGAACAAATCAGCCATTTCAGTAGGTTTGGTAGTCAGGGGGCCATAATGCTGTTTCCAATTCAAAAGATCAGTAGTGGTAAATGGCACGTACTGAAAAAGGGGCTGATATTGTACCTCCACTTGTTGATTCGTTGTTACCTGATCCACTTGGCACAGGGGTGCTAAAAAGTCCTGCTTAGCAGCTTTCAACTTAGCCATAACTGCACACGTTTGCACGCCCCCCCCCCATAGCCCCTGCCGCCTCCAAAACATCTTCTTCTCCCTCACTCTTACTGCTATCTTTTGGCGAGTGACTCGCCTTCACTTTTGGTTTCGCACCCAAATCCACACCAGGATCACTTGCACGCCTCTGATTTCCTCCTCCATTCCCTCCCGCTGCCCCCTGCGGTTGCTGTTGTTGTGGCCTGGGCATCCAGGAGGGAGCGTACGGGGGTGGTCTAACTAGATCTTCTGGATCCTCCGTTAATACCCTTCTTTGTATTGCATATCCTTCCCTCTCTTCACTTTGCATTTTCTCTTTCTTACCCCTCATCCCCTTAGTCTTCTTGCCTGATCTAGATACACATAACCTAACCATTTCAGCCTGACATTGCAGCAAATCCTCAGCTTTTTCCGTCAAAGCCCTTGCCCATTGATCTATATATGGAAACTGATCAGGGTATTTGTCCTGATTTACCACTATTACTCCCCACAATTTATCCACCGTTCCTTCCCTGAAAGATCCCTGTGGGGGCCAACCAGTCCCCATTTGTGGCCACACATTTCTGCATAGGAATTTTAATCGGTCTCTCGATCCTTTCGGATAGGAGGGGTTACTAAAGTAATTATCAAAACCTTTTAACATGCATGCCAATGGAGTGTTTGGCACACTCTGTGCCCCCCCCCCCATCCTAGCGCATTGCCGCCGACTCGTAGCCCCGGAGCTCACGGTCACTAACGAGAACTGCGACGGCTTAACCACCCACACAACCTAAGATGGACTTTGTTAGGGTCGCTGCCCCGAGTCCAAGGGAGTGATCAAGTCCCTTCTTCTGCCTACAAGTGAGGCAGGTACAACACCCTTACTATATACTCACCGGAGACGTCTCCACTCCTTAACTTCCTGGCCAGGAGTTTGTTCAGACCTCCTTTCCTGCACTGCAGGGTTCTTGAGCTCGATCAGAGCACTGTCAGTCCCATGGGGCTGCCGCTGCAGTCTCCCGGAGATATTCCCCCGTGGCGCCTGGAGAATGTTCAGGAGCGACTTCCTGATGGTCCCGAGGGGTCGAACGGCCCTCAGCAAAATATCGCCTTGCACCCAGTCCCGGCGGAGTCGCCAGCTGTTGCAGGAAAAAAACAGGACCAGGCCAAGCTCTTCAATGCAGGAAAAAGTTTATTGTGCACAGTTCAAACAGCTCAAAAGCAAACCAACAAGTCTGAACCCCGAAGGGTTCTCCCAGGCACATTTTTATGCAGTCTTAGTACATGTACACATCAAGGAGTGTTACATTTCACACTTAGGAGCTAACCTCCATCAGTCTTACAAACATCAAAGACGGGTGGGAATAATAAACATTTGCTAACATATTCATGTTCTCTGTTCAGGATCCTAAGACACAACAAAGGGAGATAAGAGGCTGGAAGACACCTCTAGAGTAATAAAGGAAACTGCATTTGTTATCTAGGGATATACATGACATTTAGGGTGCCCTAAACAATGAGGAACAGGATACAGTTGTTTTGGGTCACCTCACCCTTTCACAGGAGGCCTCTTCGTCAAATACCTTCGTCATCTCAGCCACCTTTATCGGCACGGAAGAGGGAAGTTAGCCTTAACCAAAGTTTCAGGATTAGAATATTTTAAGTTATAACCAATATCCGAATTTGGGCTACCTCAGTTAGAATTTGGGAGACATCAGAAACTTATACGATTTATAATAGCACTAAAGATGTCAGAATCTGTCATTTTGGGCCTTGCTTGGCTTGACAAAAGGGGCCCCCACCATTAAATGGGAAGACAGATACAGGAAAATAATAATTGGAGTCGGGCCACTGCCCCCCATCCCTCCTCCCAAGAGACTGCCAAACTATAGAAGCTTCTGGCCAAATGTCAGAAGCTGCAACAGCCATTTCAGAAGCCCCCCCCCAGGAAAGCTCCAAATTCTCAAGGAATATAAAGACCTGAGGCATTTAGTGAGGAGGAATGTAATATCCACTCCACTCATTGAGCCACTGACTGTGCCATTGAATTAGAACCTGGGGCCAAGTTACCAAAACCCAGAATGTACTCCATGACACCTGCGGAAATGATTGAGTTGAGGAAGTACATTGATACCAACTTAGCCAGAGGATTCATTGAGATGGCAAAATCGAAAGTGGCAGCCCCCATCTTGTTTAAACAGAAGAAGACTGGGGAGTTGAGATTATGTGTTGACTTTCATAATATCAATGCTGTTTGCATACAAAACACCTACCCCCTACCCCTAATGAAAGACTTGCTAAACCACTTATCAAAAGGCAAAATCTTCACCAAGTTAGATCTAAGGGAAGCCTATTACTGAGTCCCCTTAAAGGAGGGGGACAAATGGAAAACAGCGTTTAACTGCCCACTGGGCAGCTTCCATTCCGAGAATGTCAGAAGCTACATGGGTCAAGAGTTGGGATCTGAAAGTTGATAGACTAGTGAAACTAGTAAGAGCCTTGGATAGTACAGTGGTCTAAAGCACCCTGTTCTTAACACAGCTGCCTGCAATTATTGCAGGTTCGAATCTCACCAGGCTCAAGGTTGACTCAGCCTTCCATCCTTTCTAAGGTAGGTAAATTGAGGACTCAGTTTGTGGGGGCAATAAGCTGACTTTGTATAAATATACAAAAGTATGAAGGCTATTGCTTAGCACATTGTAAGCTGCCCTGAGTCTCCGGAGAAGGGCGGCATATAAATCAAATTAAAAAATAATTTAAAAAATCACTACTTGCTTTGCTTTGTCAAAGCCGAGGGACATTAGGAATACAGATGAAAGCCCAGAAGAGCCCAGCTTGTGATATATCACCTGTTTCCAGGGGGAGGGGAAGTTGTCAGTCAGCACTAGTGGGGACAGTCCCTCTGGAAAGTAATGAATTTTCAGCCAATAAATGATAATCATTTTCCAGGCTCTTACCTGAATTTGAGGCATACCTATCTCAATTCTTATCTGGGCATTTGGAGTTCCATTGGGTGCAGCTAAGATGGCTCGCAGGAATTTGGTTTGTATAGTTTCTAGCAAGTTTTTCTTTCCTAGGATTCCTGTTTGTGCCCCATAAAGAATTTGTGCCAATGTTTTGGTCTCAAAAAGTTTTAAGGCAGCAGGTACTAACTGACCTCCGCCTGTATAAAAGAAGTGTTTAATTGCATTTGAGGACCTTTTGGCTGCTTGCAATGTTTGCTCCAGGTGTGCCTTCCATGTCCCTTGCGAGTGGAAGACCACACCAAGATATCTAAATGTTCTAACCTGTTCCAATCTGTGTCCTTCAATTTTCCAAGAATATTGTCTGGGTCTTTTAGCAAAAACTAAAATTTTTGATTTATCAAAATTAAGGACCAATTTGTTCTGTCTACAGAAGCCAAGTGTTGCCCTAATTGCTCTCTTCAGTCCTATGGGCGTTTGTGAAATTATAGCAGCATCGTCAGCATAAAGGAGAATTGGGATTTTGCATTGTGCTATGTTAGGAGGATGTAGGTCAGGGTTTTGTAAGAGATCAATCAGGGGGTTAATATGGAGGTTAAAAAGGGGGCAGGGCTGCTGCTGCTGTTTTGGATAAGCTTTTATTAACAATGTAAAAGTAACTAACGACGCTTATAAAGCGTCTTCCAAGGGAACACCCAGGAACCGGAAACACCTCATAGAGGCACATAGAAATAAAGATTAAAAGCAAACACAACCCCATAACATCTCCCCTTTTCTAATAACAGCAACCCTTTCTACAAATTGAGTCTATCTGGGGGGCGTGATCATCTCCCACTCCTAGTAATGACTGGTTCTCTCACGCCTGCCTTTCTCATGCAGGCTGGATCTCTTCGCTCACCATTTTCTAAGGCCTCGGATGTTTGGCTATCACCCGACACAGCAACTAGCTCAGGACTGTCCTCAATGTCCAACGGGCATTCATTATTATCCTTAAGTAGGTTTGGCTTAACAACTGGGTCTGACCCACCCACTAAATGTGAGGAGTCTGGTTGCTCAGCCACACGCAAGTCCACACGGTTCCGCCGATATCGGGTTCCTCCAACCTCCACCAAATAGGAGCAAGGTGCCACTTGTTGTAAACAGGTACCCCTTTCCCAACGGCCAGTCCGATCTCCAGGCAGTGGTCTCATCCGAATTCGCTCTCCCACCCTTAGCTCTGGCAGGTCTCTTGCAGATCTATCATATTTGGCCTTCGCCTCTTCTGTCGTAGCCTTTCTGGGACCCCATGTATCACCACGGGCTCAAGCAATTTATTTGCCACTGGTAAGGACATCTTTAATCTCCATGACATTAATCTTTGTGCTGGGCTACTGTCCATACCTTTGGTTGGCGTATTCCTCCAATGTAGAATAGCCTTCCATGGATTGCTACTTTCGCCAAATGCTTTCCTACATAAGTTCTTAGCAATCTTTACAGCTGATTCGGCTTTTCCATCCGTTTGCTGATGACGTGGTGATGAAGTAATATGATCAAACTCCCATTCAGCAGCAAATTTCTTGAATTGCAGACTTGCAAATTGAGGACCATTATCTGTAATAACTATATTTGGTTGCCCGTAACGTGCAAACTGAGACTAACATCTCTTAATGGTGGTCTCAGCTGAAAGGTCTGGAAGGAGGTCAATCTCCCAAAAGTCAGAGTAGTGGTCCACTATTATCAAGTGCTCTTTCCCTGCATAATTAAACAAGTCCATACTAATGATCTGCCAAGGTTGGGATGGTATCTCATGTGACATCATAGTTTCTTTCTGTTGCTGATATGCATATTCATTATAGATGGTACAATTACTGACAAAATACTCAATTTCGCCTTGCATATTTGGCCAGTACAATGTGTCACGGGCTTGTCTATAGCATGCATCCCCACCAATATGGCTTGAATGGATGTGCAATAACATCTCTGGTCTCAATAACTTTGGCACTATAACTCTTGGACCCTTATACAGAATGCCATCTTGTACAGCAATCTCATCTTCAAAGGACCAGTATTCCCTTACAGTCAGCGGAACTGCCTCTTTCACATCCAGCCACCCACTCAGCACGATATTCTTTAGTGTCTGTAGGGCCATGTCAGCATCCGTATGTTGCCTCAACTGCTGTAACCGCTGATTCATAACATTAAGATAATCTGCTTGGTTAATTTCAGCAAAACATGTTTGTTCCTGTCGCAGCCAACAAACCATCTGGTATTCATGTTCTCCTCCCGTAGCTGTCTGATCTACTGTGGCTCTACTCAGAGTGTCGCTGATGTACATTTCACGTCCTGGCTTAAAAACAACATCCAGATTATAATGCTGTAAACTGAGCATCATGCTTTGCAAATGCTTAGGGGCACCCAGAAGAGGCTTTTTGAATATTGTTATTAACAGTTTGTGATCAGTTTCAACTGTAATTATATCTCTACCATAGAGGTAACAATGGAAATGCTGGCACGCGAATACGATACTTAACCATTCTTTCTCAATCTGAGCATAGTTTAACTCTGCTGGCGAAAGCGCTCTGGACGCACATGCAACTGGCTGACCTTCTTGTAACAAGCAGCATCCCAGACAGTTCTTACTTGAGTCGCTTTGAACAGTAACCGTCTTTGTGACATCATAGTATTTGAATACTGGAGCGGTAGTAACCAAGCGTTTTATCTCTTGCACTGCCTGGTCATGTTTAGGGAGCCAGTGCCAAACTGCGTCTTTATCCAACAGACATCTCAATGGCTGACACACCTCAGATAAGTGTGGCAAGAATTTTGCTAGATATGTTGCAAAGCCAATCAATCTCTGCACTGCTTTAGCATTAGTAGGCGGTGGCATATTCACAATAGCTCTGATCTTGTCTGGGTCCGCTTTTAATCCTTGTGATGTTAAAATATGTCCATGAAAGCGGACTTCTTGCACCTTAAACTGTAGCTTCTTTACGCTGAGCCTCAGCTTCACCTGCTTACACCACTCCAATAGTGCCATTAATTTTCCATCATGATCATGCTCCGCTTCATCATCAGTGTCGCCACACCCAACTACAAGAATATCGTCCGCTATAGGCTCAATTCCGCTGAGGCCACTCAATAATTCATACTGCTTCCTTTGATATGTTTCTGGTGCTACAGAGACACCAAAGGGCAGTTTAAGCCACCTCTTTCTGCCCCAAGGAGTCCAAAACGTAGTCATATAACTGCTCTCTTCATCCAGTTTGCACTGTAGGAAGGCATCCCTGGCATCAACAAGTGTAAAAACTCATGCCTTAGGCAGCTTGTGCAAAACATCCTCTAACGTTGGCATTGGGTAGTGCGATCGTTTCAAGGCCATATTCAAAAACTTAGGATCGATGCAAATTTGGATCTTTTCCAACTTCCTAATCACCACCATATTACTTATCCAGTCGGTTGGCTCGGCTACTGAAACAATATGTCCCTCTGCTTCATATTTATCCAACTGTGCTTTAACCTGTGACTTAATGGCTATAGGGACATTACACGGGGCACTTTGTACTGGAGAGACAGCGGGATCAAGTTGGAAATGAACCTCTCCAAGAACAGATGCAATAGGGCCCTCAAACATCTCCCTATAAACTTGGAGGACTTAGTGCTTTCTCAATGGCCTCCCCAAGGCTTTGGAGGAATAGGTATCAACATTATGTAACTCTCTCGGAATGGTAAATCGCATCAGTCCCAAACGCTCACATGTTGAGCCTGACAGTAACGGCTTTTGCTCTATATCCACTATTTCAAATTCCAATTTATGAGTAACCCCACGTATGTTACACTCTGTATAAAATAAGCCTAGTGTCTCCATCAGTTCCCCCGAATATAACTTCAATGTGGCAATACGAGGCTGAAGGGGTGTCTCAGGTGCCAATTTCCTTTTGCCCTTTAGGCTCATCACATCGCATGTTGCCCCCGAGTCTAACTGACAAGATTGAGTTATATCATTAAATTTAAGATTAACAAACCACTTTTTGCCCTTTGAATATACTGCACCAATGCATTCTTTTGTATAGATCACCTCAGTGGTGAACAGCGATACATCATCTAAATCCGACGTTTGCTCGACCATATGCAAACGTCCTTGCTGCCAGACACACCCCAGCAAAATGATTCAGCCTCCCACACACCCTACAGGTTTTACCATACGCTGGACACCGATCTTTCCCACGTGCATGCACATTGTCACAGTATTTACACGGTGTGTGGTTATCTGCTGACAAATTGCGAGGTTTCTGTTTAAATTGCTGTTGTTGCTGATGATTCCTCATGGTTGGCTGGTGCTTGTAAGCTACATTAACAGTTGGTCTGTT
The DNA here is from genome assembly GCA_012654045.1 of Ptyas mucosa. NCBI lineage: Eukaryota > Metazoa > Chordata > Lepidosauria > Squamata > Colubridae > Ptyas > Ptyas mucosa. The sequence continues at coordinate 1,465,334 of WNWU01013349.1, read as the reverse complement.
TATCTTGCTCCAACGCCATCAGCCGTTTATCTGTAAGTTCAATAGTCCGACATAATTCTATGGCTAATTGCAAAGTTAAACCATGTTCTCTTAATAAACGGTGGCGTGTACTTTCCTTGGCAACTCCCAAAACTATTTTGTCTCAGGTGAGTTCCTCTCTCAGGGACCCATAGTCACAACTTGCTGCTCTTTCCTTTAAGTGTGTTACAAAGGCGTCTATCGTCTCTCCTTCTTCCTGCCTAACCCTAACCTTTGGAGAATGCAAAACAACCAAAAATTGACGAGCACTTTGCTGACAAGAGATTTGTAAGTAAAAATATTCCTCCTTTCTTTTTTTTTGAAAAGTTTTACAAAACAAAATTTTCCCCCCTGCTTCCCCCACCCTCTTCCCCCTCCCACCAACTCCCCCATCACCCCCTCCCCCCCATACTTCCCAGAACAAAATACAGGGTATTCCAATTAATAATCATAAACTAACTTAAACTAACTTTCCTTAAACTAACAAATCCCCCCCTAGAACCTTAACTCCGCTATAAGTAACATACTAACATCTAAAATTAACATTCATTCATAAGCTATCTGATATTTTCTTGTCTGATACTTGTTCTGAATATAGTCAATCCATCTTCTCCATTCCGATATATCTCTCTCTTGTGTATAGTCCTTCAGGTACGCTGAAATTTTGGCCATTTCCGCCAAGTTCGTTACTTTCAGTGTCCAATCTTCAATAGTAGGCAAAGAGTCCTTCTTCCAATGTTGCGCAACCAACAGCCTGGCTGCTGATATTAGATTTAAAATCAATTTAGTCTCTGATGATGTATAACCCATTACTATACCCAGTAAAAACAATTGTGGAGTAAATTTCAACCTTTTTTTCAATATATTCTGCATCACCCACCAAATTTTTATCCAAAATGCTTTGATTTTTTTACAAGTCCACCATGTAAGATAATAAGTTGCATCATCACAATCACATCTCCAACATTTGGCTTGCAGGTTTGGATACATACATGATAATTTCTTAGGGTCTAAATGCCATCTATAAAACATTTATAAAAATTTTCTCTTAAGTTTTGTGCTTGCGTAAATTTAACATTTCTAACCCAAATCTTTCCCCAAATTTCTATCATCATTGGTTCCTGAAAGTTTTGTGCCCATTTTATCATATAATCCTTAACCAATTCCGTTTCCAAATCTATTTCCAATAATGCATTATACAACCTTTTAATGTGCATTTGACCTTGATCTCTAATCTGTTTTACCAAATTTTCCTCATTTTGCATAACACCAATTTTTTGGTCTTCTCTCCATCTGGCTTGAAGCTGACCATACTGAAACCAAGTACAAATTATCCCTTCTTCCTTCAATACATTTAAAGATTTCAATTGCAATTTGCCTCTTTCCATAAAAAGGAGCTCTTTGTAAGTAATCACCTCCTGCTTTTGATCTATACTTATATTTTCTATTGCATGTCTAGGATTTGCCCATATAGGTATTTTATAATTTAACTTATATTGGTACTTTTTCCACACCCTCAGCAAAGCATTTCTAAGTATGTGACTTTTAAACACCTTGTCCACTTTTTTTTCATATAACAAATAAGCATGCCATCCATATAACAAATCATAACCTTCTATATTTAAAATTCTCTCTTCAGTTAAATTAAACCAATCACTAATTTGTGATAAAACAACTGCTTCATAATACAATTTTAAATTAGGCATTTTAAGACCTCCTCTCTCACATACATCCTGTATAATTTTCAGTTTTATTCTTGGTTTTTTACCATTCCAGATAAAGGTATTAATTCTTTTTTGCCACTCCATCAAATTTCCATCTTTCTTGAGCACTGGTATCATTTGAAACAAAAATAAAAACCTAGGTAACACGTTCATTTTTATTGCTGCAATCCTTCCCAATAGTGATAATTCTAACTTTTTCCAAGTTTCCATTTCTTTCTGCACCTTTTGCCAAAGAACTTCATAATTGTTTTTAAAAAGTTTCGTATTTGAGGCTGCAATATATACTCCTAAATATTTAACCTTTTTAACTATTTCAAACCCCGTTATTCTTCCTAAATCTTCTCGTTGAGATGTAGACATATTTTTAGTTATCACCTTTGTCTTGTGTTGATTTACTTTAAATCCATATTGTCCATTTAAATCCTTACCATATTGTCCTAGTATGTCCAGCATATATGGAGCTGATTCTATAGGTTGAGCTATAGTAACAACCAAGTCATCTGCAAACACTCTTAGTCTATAGTCTTGCTGTCTAATTACAATTCCCTTTATTTTATTCGAGTCTCGTATCTTGTTCAGCAAAACTTCTAAAGTTAAGATAAACAACAATGGAGACAAGGGACAACCCTGCCTTGTTCCCTTCTCAATTTTAAAAGCATCTGTTAAGCCTCCATTAACTATTATTTATGCCATTTGTTCCTGGTATAGTGCTCTAATTGATTGTATAAAGTATTCTCCAAAATGCATTTTTTCTATTACCTTAAACAAAAATTGCCAATTCAATCGATCAAATGCCTTCTCTGCATCCAAAAATACAAACGCTGCAGGGACTTGGTTGTTCTTTTCCAAATACTCCAGTAGATTTACGACTTGTCTAACATTATATTTCATTTGTCTCCCTTTTATAAACCCTGATTGATCATTATGAACTGTTTGTTGCATAACTGGCATTAATCTATTCGCTAATATCTTAGCAAAAATTTTATAATCAGTATTCAACAGTGATATTGGCCTAAAATTTTCAGGTTTAATACAATTTTGATCTTCCTTTGGTATCAATGAAATAAAAGCTGTTCTCCAGGAGGGTGGGACTCCTCCACCTGATTGGATTTTACAAAATAAAGCTCTAAGCGGTTCTACCATTTCCAACTGTAAATTCTTGTAATAGACAGTTGTCAATCCATCTGTTCCCAGAGCTTTACCTGTTTTTAGCTGTTTAATTGCTGCAATAATCTCCTCAGAAGTTATTGGCTGGTTCAAACCTTCCCTCTGTTCTAACGTTAATTCAGGAATATTCTCTCCCTTTAAGTATCTGTCTATATCTGTACCTTGAATTGAATCACTAGCATACAGCCTTGTATAAAATTCTAAAAAAGCTTTTTAAATCATATCCTGTTGATAAACTTCCTTACCTCTAAATTCTATCTTATCAATAACTCATGATTTTTGTTTTTTCCTGAGCATATAGGCCAACCATCTACCTGGTTTATTAGCATTACAAAATGTATTATGTTTAGCATATTGTAAACTAGTTGCCACTTGATCAGCCATGAGCATATTGAATTGCTCTCGTAATATGTTTATTGTTTCTTTTACTTTCTTGTCTCCTGGATTAATTATAAGTAACTGTTCTTTCTTTTTTATTTCCTCCTTGATCTCTTTCCACTTCTTTTGTTGTTTTAATCTATGTTTATTATTCATGTGTATTAAAGTTCCCCTCATATAATCCTTACTTGCATCCCATACCATTTCCATAGAGGTACCCTTATACATATTAATAGCAAAAAATTCTTTCATTTGTTTTTTAAGCTCATTCACATTTTCTTCATATCTAAATAAATTTTCATTTAATCTCCAAGACCTCCTTTTTCCCCTTTCCTGTTCCAATTCCACCCAAACCGGGCTATGATCAGTTAAGGTTATTGGACATATCTTCACCTTCTTCACCCTGGAAAGAAAATCATTTGTAATTAGTATAAAATGAATTCTGGAAAAAGATTGATGTCTATCAGAAAAAAAAGTGAAGTCTCTGTCCTCAGCATTTCGTACTCTCCAAATATCTCTCAATTCCATATCTTCCATCATATCAAAGAAAGATTTAGGCAATTTTGCTTGTGTTGAAATCTTTGACAGACTTCTTTTGTCTTTCTGTGTGTCTATTACTCCATTCCAGTCACACATTAATATAAGAGTTTTATAGTCCCATTGTAGTATTTTGGTATGTAAAAATTTATAAAATTTGTCCTGTTGCTGGTTGGGAGCATATATTCCAATTAAAAGCATTTTTCCATTCTGAGTTAATAGTTCAATCGTGATATATCTGCCTTGGGCATCTGCCTCAATTAAATTAGCTGAAATTCCCTTCTTTACATATATAACTACATCATTCTTCTTTTCTGATGTTGATGCCACAAAAGGTGTACCTAATCTTGAATTTATCAGATATTTTTGATCTGATAATCTAATATGTGTTTCTGGCAGACAAATAACATCATTCTTAAATTGTTTCAAGTAATGAAATATT
>WNWU01013349.1:1439503-1460668 GCA_012654045.1 Ptyas mucosa | reverse complement strand
TAAGACTTGAGATTGCTTCTCCTTTAATTAAAATATCCCTCCTTTCATTTCCAACAATTTGGAGAAATTAGAACAGGACCGGCAAAGAGATTTGACAAAACAGCAGATACTAGACTTTCCTGATCTGGGGGGAGGGAAGCAAAATGACAGCCAGCTGTTTTCACAAATGAGTCCAGCTACTACCTGTATGGAGACTGAGATAAAGTCTAAAAAGTTTAACAACAAACTAATCCAGAGTGTGGAGAGCTTACCATGGGAGAATACAACAGAATTTATGGCAAAGCATTGCCTTCTTACAGCACAATTGTTTCAATATTTGAGCAACTAATAACCATTCAACATGATGTAGAGATACTGAAAAATGATTTAGCTGTTTTTCTGCAAGAACAATATTGGGCTACAGGCACCTTCACTAAAGTCCATACAGCAGACGTGGGTAAATCACATACTCATGGTAAGGAAGAGGAAAAAGAGCAAAGACCTAGGGAAACAGTTAAAGAGCCTGCCAAAAAGTGTCAGCCCACTCAGAAAAACAGTCCTTCTCCACATAAAGCATCAAGAGGAGGAGGTATTAATAGAGGAATTAATAGAGAAGTTCCATTGGAAGACAGTAAAGCATCTCCCCTACAATTACAGCAATCACATCACTCACTACAAACACATCAGGTTGTGCTTAGAATCCATATGAACAGAATTAATTATGGACGCTGGATTACCAGGAGTGCTATACTAAATTCCCTAAGCCAGCTTCTTCACTGTCACTGGGGGCAGATTGATTTCCGTGCTGTGGAATGGCTTCCTGAGGCCCCAAATTGGAAGCGAATTCTTCTGTTTTTCAAACAGCCAACCATACCACTGATGCTATTCAAGATGAAGGCACATCTAGCCTCCTTTCAAATCTTTCCTGTCAGAGTTTTCTGTGAGGAAAGGGTTAAACCCTTAATTGTTAACATGCGAGCTCCCACAGTTGCTGTCTCTTCCACATTCTCAACCTTGGAAAAGAGAGAGGAAGAAAGTGGGAGTAAGCCAGCCTTGTCCAGCGAAGATGCACTTAACAGCACAGAAACCGGTCTCATTAATGCCTTTGGTGCTCTCCCAAGGAAAGAACAAGATAACATTCTATTCAAACTAGAAAATTTAAAGAAATCCTTATTGGACATAATTGACACAACTGAACCGCTTATTGATCTGGTTTCCCCTATAATTGAGCGTCTTACTTCTCCCCCAGGGGGCAAGGATTTGCATGAGAGCATGGAAAACAGAAACCAAGTTACACAGGGGCCATTAGAGGCCCCAGTAGAGAAGGAGATGTTAGCATCCTTATGTGATCATCCTATGACACCTTTAGCACCACATCAAGAAATTGAGAGAGGACCTGCATCAGTGTCATCAGCTCAAAGCCAAATGGAGCATGACTGAATAACCCCCTGCTCTACACCTAGAGAAGAGGCTTCGGAATGGCAAGCCTTGTTAGCTGAAATTCTCTTACCCTGAACAATTTTACCAGGAGTCGACACAGAATTTAGATGGGGCACCTCTCCTTTTAGAGAAGGCCAATTTTGGGCGTGATGACATCTCAAGCCATTGCAACAACCATACAGCTTCTCTTTGTATAAACCAAATTTCCTGATGAGCTGCAAAAGAGGATCCTCTCTCCATTATAACCTGGAATATAGCTGGGTGGACTGTTCCATCAAAAGACCAACTGTTTTTTGATTATATATCACAATTTGATATTCTCTTTTTACAGGAAACCTGGGCTTCCACAGAGATACAATTAGATGGCTATTGGGTTAACTCTATCCCAGCTGTCCCAAGTAAGGTTGGGGGAGGAGAGGTAAAAGGGGTATTGTAACATTAGTAAATACATCCTTGCAATTTAAATGTGTATCACTACCATCCCTGCAGCCATGGGTTGTGACTACCTTACTCTTATTTAAACAGGTGGAGATTTTGCTCTTTAATATCTACATTCCCCCAATCAATAAGAATAATTTGATCAACAAGATTTGGGATGGCATAGAAGATTTTATCCTGAGCTGCTTAGATAAATACCCTTCAGCAGCAATAATTATTGGGGGGGACTTAAATGCTAGGATGGGCCCAAACGATCAAGCATTATTTAATCAATTTAAGATCCATTATGATGAGAATGTACCAGGAGAACCCCTGCATCCCAGACAATTTAAAGACACTAAGGCAAATCGGGTAGGACTGTTTGTAAGACAGATGACTGAATGCTTGGACCTTTGTATCCTGAATGGTTCCACCTGGGGGGACTACCCAGCAGACTATATTTATTGGGGAGCAGGAAGAAAATCCACAGTTAATTACTGTATAATATCATAAGACCTCCTGAAGTTCTTGCAGAAGATGGAGGTAAACTCGTGTCTGGAAAGCGATCACGATTCACTTATCCTTACTCTTACATTACACCAGAAATTACTAAGGGTTGGCTCAATCTATCTACCCAGATTAGAGAGCTAAAATACCCAGGTAAAAATTAAATGGACTGAGAAAATGCAAAAGAAGTCACTAATTGGATGCTAGCTCCAGAAACCATAGAATTACATGCATCTCTACTAAGAAATAAGTTTGAAGGACCATTCTTAGAGGAGTTTGAAACTTTAATCTCAAATTTGAAGTTGGTTCTCACTAAGAGAATACTAGCTCACTCCAAAAAGCCAGTTTTAAAGAACAAAAAATGGTTAGATAGAGATTGCATGCAATTAAAAAGAATATATAATAAGAAATACAGAATAAGTAAAAATGACCCTTCTGAGGATCACACTCACTTCTTCAAACAGTTGAAAGCGCAATATAAGACCCTCCTAAAAGAAAAGAAAAGAAAAGTGCGGCTTTGAAGGAGTCTTGGCAGAGATTAATTACATCAGTCAGGACAAAAAATACATCCCTCTTTCAGTACATCACCAGAGGATTGGGAAAATCCCCCCTACCCCCAACTAATCAGGTACCGATTCAGGCCTGGGAAGAATATTTTAGAGACCTATATACAGACCCCGACTATGTAAGTAAGGAGAGCCAAATTAGTTTGGACCAAACTGCTTACTGGCCCCCTGTAACACCAGAAGAGGTATCCCAGCTGATCGAAGCCCTCAAGACTAATAAGGCACCTGGTGCTGATAATGTCCTCCCAGAAATAATCAAAAAGAATACCGGTTGGTGGGCCTCACTTTTAGCATCACTGTTTACATTTATAGATAAAAAGGGTCGTATACCAAGAGATTGGGGATTAGCAATTATTATACCAATCTATAAAAAGGGTAATAGAAATGATCCAGGAAATTATAGACCTATTAGCCTTTTAAGTGTTATTAGTAAATTGTATGCTAAACACCTAAACTATAAACTCCAGGATTGGCTAATTTCAGGAGAGATAATCAAGGATGAACAAGCCGGTTTTAGAGAAGGAAGATCTACGGTAGATCATATCCTGATACTTCACAGGTGCAAAAATATACCCACAAAAAGAATATCCTCCCTCTACGTGGCTTTCCTTGATTTTAAGCAGGCCTTTGATTCAATATCCAGGAACACACTATGAGAGAAATTAGAATCCACTACAATCGATAAATGTCTCCTTTTTCTCATACAAAAATTGTATGCCAATTCCACCTTGAAAGTGAGGTGTAATCCGCAAGGAACTTTAACTGGCCCACTAAGGGTTCAAAAAGGGGTACAGCAAGGCTGCATCCTGTCCCCCTCCCTTTTTAACTTCAGACTATTCCAATAAAATTGGGTAAGGAATTTTTTGTAGATTTGAACAAAATAGTGTTGAAATACATTTGGCAGGGGAAAAAAGGCAAGAGTAAAATTTAAGCTGTTACAAGATGCTAAAATGAGGGGTGGTTTTGGACTACCAAATTTTGAATTATATTATCAAGCAGCTAACTTAATGTGGATTAAAGAATGGATAACATTGAAAAATACTAGACTATTGAATTTGGAGGGACATGACTTGTTGATGGGTTGGCATGCCTTTTTATGGTACAAAGGAACTAAAATACAGGGGTATTTTAGAAGACACCAGATACGTGAAGCTTTATTTTTGAACTGGCAGAGGATTAAAAAATATCATTATTTGAAGATTCCAGTCTGGGCATCAACAATTGAAACCTTCTCATATCGAGTGATATTTAAAGGAGAACAAATTGTTAGATACAGTGAGTTATTGGATGAAAAGGGTGATCTTAAGTTAAAACAAGATTTAGAAGATCAGAGATTTAAGATGGATTGGTTTTCATATATGCAAATATTTTCTAGATATTGAGAAGATCTCAAACAAGAAGGTTTTTATAATGTTTTGACTATTTTAGATAAGATATTAATGGGTTCTGATGACCATGTAATTAAAAAGTTATATGGATATTTGTTAGAGGTAAAATTGGAGGAAGAACAAGTTAAAGAATCAATGATAGTGTGTGGGGAAAATTTTGGTTATGGTATTGATTTGGAGAAATGGCAAAAATTGTGGTCACATAACTATAAAATGACAATGTCTACAGCATATAAGGAGAATTTGTATAAGATGTTTTACAGGTAGCATTTACCCCAACGAGGATAGCCAGAATGTTCAAGAATAAATTGGAGAAATGTTGGAAGTATCATCAAACCTCAGGATCTTATTACTATATGTGGTGGACATGCATAGAAGCAAGGAGATTTTGGACTAAGATACACATGTGGTTGGAAAAAATGACAAAGAGACATATTGACTTTAAACCAGAAATATTTTTATTAGGGATCTTACCAGAGACATTTAATAAAGAACTGCAATATTTAATTGTGAATATTTTAACAGCGGCTAGAATTATATTTGCAAAAAACTGGAAAGGAGAGAAGATAATTGCTGATGAAGAAATTATTAAAACAATATTGGACTGTGCTGAAATGAGTAGATTGACATTTGAAATAAGAGAACAGGAAGACAAACAATATTATTTGATATGGGAGCTATTTTATCAATGGGTAGATAATAAGGAATGGAGATGAAATATTACATATGAAATGAAATTTGGATAAAATGTGTAAACATTTGTTTTTAGTTAGATGAAAGAACATTTGTCACACCTGAAATTTTGAAAATGTTGAGAGCAAGAAATGACTTTAACCAATCGAATCACTATCTGTAAGTATATGGAAAGATGATGTTTTTTATGTTGTTTTTTGTTTTAAAATAAAACTTTTTATTAAAAAAGAGAAAGATCTAATTTATTTAAAGACTTACAATAATGCTACAATCAATGAAGGACGTATTGTTAAAAAATCATGAAGACTTGAAAAAAGAGATAGGGGAAGTGAGGAGTGACACTGGAGAACTCAAAGAAAAGATGAAATCAATGGATGGGAAATTTGAATGTTTTCAACAACAAATCATGAAGAATGAGCAGAAAGTACAAGAGATGGAGGAGAGAATGGGAAAGGAGGAAAAAAGAGTAGATGAAATGAATGAAAGATTAATACAAGCAAATAAAGACTTAGAAATGATGGTTATCTTCCTGGAAACAGAAAAGGCAGCCCACTACCTATGCTTCCAAAATGTGAGAGAAGATAAAGGCGAGGACCTACCGGAGATGATGGTTGATCTACTAGCAAGAGCCCTAGGAATTAGAAAAGAAGAGATGGCTAATGAGATGGACCAGATTTATAAGATTCACACCAATTATGTGAGAAGGCATAATTTACCCAAAGAAGTTCACATTAGATTTCTTAAGAAATTGGACTTCTGAGGTGGCGCCATGGTGGTGAAGTTAGGGGAACTAGACTCTATTCTCCCTGCCTGATTTTCTGCATTTTGGAAGCCAGTAATGGCAAAGCAGGTCCTTGGAGGGGACAGCTATAGTGAGGGGAACATCCAGGGGTGACAGGGAGAGGAGTGATCCCCTGTTATGAAGGGTGAGAGCCCTGAAAACCAGCGCAGAAGAGACCAGCTGACAAGGTGAGGTCCAGAGATGTGGTAGTCTGACAAAGATATAAGAGGAAGCAGAAAGTGAGAAGTGGCAGAAGTATCAGCGGCTAGGAAAAGAAAAAAAATGTGTGACACCAAACTATCTCTCTGGTGGATGGGATTTACAAAAACTAGTGAATAAAAGTGAGTCTCCGAGGTGGTGGTGGTGGTGCTTTAGTGGTGGGAATGGAGAAGGAAGAAGTTGGAATCGTTATAGATTGGCAAGGAGGGAAAGTGATTGCAAGTGTGGATTGAATGGTTGATATATTGGAAACAGTGTTTTGAGAGACAAAATTATGTGGAGGAACGTGGCAGGAAGAAAGAAAAGGCTACCTTTTTGGGACAGTGGTGATAAAAGTGGAAGAAAGTAAAGAAAGTGAAGAGAAAGACAGTGATGGTGGCAAATTGAAGGTAGTCGCCATTTAGAAAGCAGAGAACAAGGAAGCTGCAAAGTTTGCAGAGAGACCGAAAACTAAGGACTGTGGTAATTTAAATGACTTTGAAGGAGATCTACTTTTAAACAGTTGTATATTGTGATTACCCTAGATATTTCAAACTTTTATTGTATACTTTATATACTTAGATAAACCCCAAAGAGACTTATTATTGAGATATTTACATGGAATTACTAGCTTCAAACTTTAGCAATTCATTGAAACATATTGATTCTCCTGTCTTCAAACTTTAAATGGTTTAAATATAATCAATCGAATTAATTAATATCAAACACCTATTTGTCAATTAATAATTTGTATTTATAGAGATCCCCATATTTAAGATACTGTTTTCTTTCATATTCAATATAGTTAACGATAAGAATAATATAAGAAGCTATAACTGAGATTTATGTATATAATAGTTTAAGAAATTGGATGTTAACACTGCATTATTATTGTAAGGAAGGTTTAAAGTAAAAAAGGTGACAATTGATGGTACTGTGGAATATTTTTTTCAAAAATTTAAAAATGTCAAATACATCCATAATAATTAAAATGGCCAAAAAAACAATGTCAATGACAACCTCTCCAGCAGGGCAGATATGGCGTGCAGTGAAAAACCAATCTTCACTAAATATAATTCAGGAGTTTATGATAAAAACACAGGAATCAATAACAAACAATCATGAGGAAATGAAGGGTGAATTAGGAGAAGTAAAAGAAGATATAAAGAAATTGGACAATAGAATGGGAAAATTCAAGATACAATAGTGAAAAATGACAGAAAATAAAAGAGATAGAAGTAAGAACAGAACAAACCGAAAAGAAAATAGAAGAAACTGAAGAGAGATTGGTAGCAGCAAACAGAGACTTGAAGAGGCAATTCCCACTTAGTATTAGAGAGATTGTCAGATCCCTAAAAGTGATACTGCCATTCAGTTGGAGTAGGGGGCACAATTAGACTTGATTTCCTATCATTGCCTGTGTCAATATATACTTTACAACTATATCCGGCGCCAAAGAGCCCTGAGATCTCCTTTACCTGCAGGAATTTTTATGATAGCCATGTGGGTTGTCTCACTTTAAAGTAAATGGTGGGAATGCATGTTTGTTTGGGTTCTCATAGGAAATAATAAAGAAAACATCATCACACTCGTGCATTGGCTAAAATCTGCATTCTGACTTAAAGGGAGAGGTCTCTACCACTTTAATCCTACTGCTTTGCCTAAGGGTATTCAGATCTTGCTTTAGCTGGATGGCTTTCACTTCTGCTTAATAAAAGAAATCCTTTTGAACAAACACGTTTCAAGAGTTCGTACTTTCTTAAGTTGGAAGGAGAGGCGATCCTTACAGAGATCTACCTGAGGTTTCAAAATATCCCAGAGACAAGAGAAGAAGGTTTATGCAAACTGATGGTGGATATTCTAGCTGACCCACTACAAAGGGACAAAAATGAATTAAAAAATATCATTGATGAAGTATACAGGGTGCAAATGAACTATGCTAGGAGACACAGATTACCATGGGAGATACATATAAGGTTTGTGAAAAGAGTGGTCAGGGAAGAAATTTATAGAAGAACAAGGGATGGCCAGTTGACTTACAAAGGAAGAGAGATTATAACCCTCAAACAGAGACCAAAGAGAATTAGGGAGAAACAAAGAGACTACCAGTTCCTTACCACACAATTAATAAAAAACAAAATACTGTTTCGCTGGCTGATACCAGAAGGTTTGCTAATAATATGGCAGGATAAGAAAATAAGGATAGACACAATAGAAAAAGCCCAGAAATTCTATACACGATATATAGAGGAAGAATCGGACAGCAGAGAAGAACTGGAAACCCAAAGTCAAGAGAAACAACAGCTAGAGGAAAAGGAACTGGAACAAGATATGAGAGAGAGAGAAGTGATATTGAGACTCAGGAAAGAGAAGGAACAAGAACAAGAAAGCAAAAGGAAATGAGACAAAAAAGGGAAGTAAGGGCGACAAATAAGTAGTGGAATGGAGGAAGAAGTGACATTATTTTTGATCAACATAAATGGATTAAATTCACTGATAAAAAGAATACAAGTAATTGCTAAACTCCAAAAACAAAACACAGACATTATATGTTTACAGGAGGTCCATATGAAAAAAGGGGAAGGTAATCTTCTGGAATCCCCCAAATTAGGTAAATTATTCCTGGCCCCATCTGAAGTAAGAAAAAGAGGAATTGCAGTTTATATAAAAGACTGGTAAAACCCAAATAAATACATGCGGACAAAGAGGGAAGAACGTTATTGATTGAGGTATTAATAAAACAAAAAAGAACATTAATTGCAGTCATATATGCACTCAACAGAAAGAATATTACAGCAAACTACATAAACAAATTATAGAATTGGAAATAGATAATGTATGCTTATTAGCAGTGGTGGGTTGCTCCCGGTTCGCACCGGTTCCCATGAACTGGTAGCGGTGACGATATGACATCACTGAACCGGTTCTCCCCCCCCGCCCCTCCACACACCCCTGCGTTATTCTTACCCTTTATTTGGCCCCACTCCCAATCTATTGCTGCCTCCTGAGTCCCAGCTGATGGCTAGAGGAAAAAAAAAACTGTTTAAACTCTTGCCGCAGGGCTTCAAAGGTTAAGTTGTGGTTTGGAAGAATATATGGGGGAAATTATTTGGTTTATTATTATTGGTAAATATAATTAATTGATTTGTAAGAAATTGGATTGCATGGAAATAATTGGAATATTCATGTTCATATTGATTAATATACAAAAAAGATATTTATATAACTAATTGATTTATATTAAAATCTTGAATTTGTATTAAACAACTATATTACATAATTACATAATTAACCAATGTGAGGATGGATATAAAAATAGATGACAATGGGAAGGGGTATAATATAGAATAGAAGGGAAAAATTGAATTTGATTAAGATTGGAGATGAGGATGAAGGGTAATATTGGTTTTTTAAAAAAACAGATGAGGAATAAATATGGCAGAAAGGAAATATAGAAATTGTAAATTTAATTGAAATGACTAAACACTGTTTAAATTTGTGAACCGGCCAAATACTCTGTTCAAAGAAAATACATTGTATGTTTGTATGTGTGTTTCTAATTATTGCTATTTATTCATATTTGTTTTCTTTTATTCTTTAAAGTTTAACAATTCATTCTTTATTTTAATATCTTTATATTTGTTTGGAGTTGCCTTTCTTCCCTTTCATCTTTTTTTATTGTACAGCAATCTTTCTCCTCAAACCTACCACCTCTCTCTTTTCTTTCCTTCTTACTTTCTCTTTCCCCCTCTTCTTCTCCTCCCTACTTCCTCTTCCTTTCTCCTTCTCCTCCTCTCTTCCTCCCTCTCTTACTCTCACTCCTACTCTAATTTCCCTTCCCTTCCTTCCTCCCTTCTCTTCCTTCCTCTCTTCTCCTTCCTTCATCCCTCTCTATTGCTGTATCCTTTTGTGCATATGGATTACTCAGAGGGCTGAAAAAGTTATTTTTGACTGGTCCTTGCACTTTTGACCAATCCTCAAATTTACAACTGTCCTCACATTTTACATTTTTTGCCATATCTTGTCACCATGGTGAAGAGAAGCAGTTGTGAAATGAGTGACATGGTTGTTAAGAATGGGCATAAATGTGAGGATGGTCATAAGTGTGAGGACCAGTCAAAAGTGCGAGGACCTGTCAGAAATGACTTTTTTCAGCCCTCTGAGTAGTCCCTATACACATAGCCATGGCCACCCGGTCACATGAACAGCTAGCCATGCCCACCCAGTCACATGACCTCCAAGCCATGCCCACAAAATAAGCCACGCCCACAGAACCGGTAGTAAAAAAATTTAGAACCCATCCCTGCTTATTAGGATATTTCAATGCGGTGGTTGATCCAAAAAAAGAGTATAAAACAGGAAGTTAAAAAAATATGAAAGTGAAACATTACCAAAAACTTTTTTTGAAATGACCCAAGAGCTAAGTTTGAAAGATATTTGGAGAGAACTCACAAAAAAATCAATATATGCATATTTTTCCAACCCACACAACTCATTGTCCCAGATAGACATGGTCTGGATGGATCCAGAAACAAAAAAGTAAGTGAAATAGAAATAAAACCAAATACTTGTGCAGATCATAATCTGTTAATAGTTAAATGGAAAGGGGAAGAAAAAAGAGATGGATCATGAATCAAAGGATAATGAAAGAAAAAAAATTACATTCAATACATAGAAAAAGAATTAGTATTTTTCCTAAAGGAAAATTGGAATGAACAGAAAACAAAATTGGAATGAACAGACAACTATTCAAAACCTGTGGGACACAACTAAAGCTACAGACTCTAAAGTACTAGAGTCCAGGACCTTACAATAGCATATACTTTACGAAGAAATAAAAACAAAAAGAAACAATATATACAAGAGAAACTGAAAAAATTAGAAGACAAAAAGAACCCCACAACCAGGAAATTAGAAACGAAAAAGAGATAATTAAACATACTTAACCTAATTATACAAGAAAAAAAGCACAAAAAATTAGAGCAACCAAACAAAACTACTTTGAAAATGCGAATAAACCAGGGAAATGGTTGGTCTACAAATTAAAAAAAGAAAAAGAAAAGAAACTAATACAACAACTAGGAGATGAAAAAGGGATAGCACACCATCAGAAGGAAGAAAAAGAAAATATAGCAGTAAGATACCACCAAAATTTATATAGTCAGGAGTACATAGAGAAGGAAGATATTAAAAGATATCTACAGCAGACAACCTCCCAACCTTGCCAGAAACCGCAAAAGAAACATTAGATAGAAAAACATTAGATAGAAAAATAACCATGTTAGAATTAAAAAGGGCAATTCAAAAACAAAAAAAGCAATAAAACACTGGGTCCAGATGGAATTCCAGCGGACTTTTACAAAGAATTACAAAAACCATTAGAGAATTGACTATTACAAACATATAATGAAGTATTAGAGTGAGCAATTATACCAAAATCTTGGATGGAGGCCCTGATAACCTTAATTCTCACAGGTAATGCAGAAAGGAAAAAAATCCAAAATATAGGCCAATCTTGTTGCTGAATGCAGACTATAAGATATTTATGACAATAATGGCAGAAAGGATGAAACACATATTAAATGAAATCATACAACCAGATCAGAATGGATTTTTACCCACCAGACACATAAAAAATAATATAAGAATGATAATGAATACATTAGAATATTACGAAACACATCCAGAGAAACAAGCAGCTTTGATATTCCTCAACGCACAAAAAGCATTTGACAACTTAAATTGGGATTTTTTAATTAACCAACTAGGAGTAATGAATTTTGGCAAGAAATTTATTAGAATAATAAAAGCAATGTACTCAAACCAGAAAGCAAAAATACTATTAAATGGAGAAACAACAGAAGGCTTCAACATAACAAAAGGAATCAGACAGGGATGCCCCCTATCTCCTCTGTTATTTATTTTTTCAATAGAAACACTGTTGCAACAAATTATACAGAATCAGGAATTAAAAATTAGAGGACAAGAATATAAAGTACAGGCCTTCGCTGATGACTTGGCATTTATTATAGAAGAACCCTTAGAGACAGGATTAATACTACTATAGGATATAAATCAATCCAGCAAAGTGGCAGGGCTTAAAATAAATAAAGAGAAAACTAAAATAATAACAAAAAATCTAACTAAAAGACAAAACAAAGAATTAGAGGAGAAAATGGGAATTTTAGGAGCAAAAAAAAAATTAAATATCTGGGAATATGGCTATCAGCAAATGTAGTACGATAAAAGAGGATAATTATAATGCACTGATAAAACAAATACAAAAGGATTTGGAAAATTGGAATAAATTACAGATATCATTAATTGGCAAAATTTCAACAATCAAAATGAATATATTACCTAAATTGCTATACCTTTTTCAAATAATACTGGTAAAATTAAAGAAGAAGTTTTTCGAACAAATAAATAAAATAACATCCAAATTTATATGGGCAGGTTAAAAACTTAAAGTGTTACAAGACAGTAGGAATCATGGGGGTTTTGGCCTCCCGTACTGGGAGCTCTACTACCAGGCAGCAGCTCTTGACATGGTTAACAGATTGGATTCAACTTAAAAACAAAAGAATATTACCATTAGGAGGACACAATCTCCAAATAGGTTGGCATGGGTTTCTTTGGAAAGGTAAAAATAAAACACATTCATATTTTCAGAGGCATATAATAAGAAATTCCCTATACAATGTCTGGGTAAAGATAAAAAACCCCCACTATAGAAAAATCCCAAACTGGTTATTCACAATGGAGGCAATGACATACCCAAATACAATAGACCTCAGTGAAATGGTAAGATACTCAGAAATTTTAGACAAGAAAGGAGAACTAAAATCAGTGCAAACATTGAAAACACAAGGAATAAATATAGAATGGTGGCCCTACTTACAAATCAAAACAAGACTAAAAAAGGATCTAGAACAATTCAGTATATATGAGAAACAGCTGGAGTTGAACAAAATTTTACTAGGAATGGAAGAAAAAATGATTACAAAATTATATAATTTTTTACTAAGACATAAAATGGAGGAAGAAGTTGTAAAAGAAACAATGATTAGCTGGACCAGGAATTGTGGCCACAACATAGAGTTAGAACAGTGGGACAAACTATGGGAAAGGAACTACAAACACACAACAGCAGTTGCCTACAAAGAAAACCTTTATAAAATGTTTTATAGATGGCATTTGCCACCAGCAAGATTGTCCAAGATGTACCCAAATTTATCACCCAATTGTTGGAGATGTAACCATAAAACCGGAACATTCTCATATGTGGTGGACGTGCCCCATTACAAGGAAGTATTGGTGTAAAATTCAAAAATGGTTGGAAGAAATTACATAGCAAAAAATAGTTTTGAAACCTGAACTATTTTTATTAGGAATACTGGACCCGAAAATGAATAAAAACCTTCAATACATTACACCACACATATTCACAACAGCAAGAATCACATTCACAAAAATTGGAAACACAACAGTATACCCTCAGATGAAACAGTAATTAGGAAAATTCTAGAATGCACAGAGGTGGATAAAATGACTATGGAGTTGAAAGACAGAGAGGATTTGGACTATTATGAAATATGGAATTAAATGTACAGTTGACTTGAAAATAGAAACCAGAACAAGAAATGTTTAACTTAATACTGATGAAACTCAAATTGGAGTAACTGAATAACATTAAATAAAGAGATGTAAATATAAACAAATATAAACGTGTAAATAAGAAAAATGAATATTATAATGTATGTATGTACAGTTGTGATCAAAATTATTCAACCCCCACTGAAATTGAGTGTTTTGGCCAGTTTGACATTGATTTTGATCATTCAGTCATCTTGCTTACATTTACATCAAAGAGGCACTTGTAGGTCAGACAAATATAACATAACATTTATAATGAAATAACCACAAATGTCGTTTCTGTGCTCACATCATTATCAGTTTTATTCAACCCCCAAGTGACATTCAATCTTAATACTTAGTACAACATCCTTTTACAGTTATAACAGCTTTTAAATGTGAAGCATAGCTTGACACAAGTGTCTTGCAGCGATCTACGGGTATCTTCGCCCATTCTTCATGGGCAAAAGCCTCCAGTTCAGTCACATTCTTAGGCTTGCGCACTGCAACTGCTTTCTTTAAGTCCCACCAGAGGTTCTCAATCGGATTTAAGTCTGGTGACTGCGATGGCCACTCCAAAATGTTCCAGCCTTTCCTCTGCAACCATGCTCTAGTGGACTTGGAGGTATGCTTGGGATCATTGTCCTGTTGAAAGGTCCAACGTCTCCCAAGCCTCAGGTTTGTGACGGACTGCATCACATTTTCATCCAATATCTCCTGGTACTGAAGAGAATTCATGGTACCTTGCACACGCTGAAGCTTCCCTGTACCTACAGAAGCAAAACAGCCCCAAAGCATGATTGACTCTCCGCCATGCTTCACAGTAGGCAAGGTGTTCTTTTCTTCATAGGCCTTGTTCTTCCTCCTCCAAACATAGCGTTGATCCATGGGCCCAAACAGTTCTAATTTTGTTTCATCAGTCCACAGAACACTATCCCACAACTTTTGTGGTTTGTCCACATGACTTTTGGCATACTGCAGTCAACTCTTCTTATTCTTTGGAGACAGCAAGGGGGTGCGCCTGGGAGTTCTGGCATGGAGGCCTTCATTACGCAGTGTGCGCCTTATTGTCTGAGCTGAAACTTCAGTACCCACATCTGACAAATCTTTTCTCAGTTCCTCAGCAGTCACACGGGGACTTTTCTCCACTCTACACTTCAGGTAGCGCACAGCAGTCGAAGTCAGCATCTTCTTTCTGCCACGACCAGGTAGCGTTTCAACAGTGCCCTTTGCTTTGAATTTGCGAATGATGCTTCCTATGGTGTCTCTTGGTATGTTTAACATCTTTGCAATCTTCTTATAGCCATTGCCCTTCCTGTGAAGAGAAATCACCTCTTCTCTTGTCTTCCTGAACCATTCTCTTGCCTTCACCGTGTTTGTAACCACACCAGTAAATGTCTAGAAGGAGCTGAGTATCACAGTCATTTTAAAGCTGCCTAATTGGTGCTTATTATGCTTGATTGCTGCTCGGTGACATCCACAGGTGTTTTCAATACCTGATCGAAAACACCTGAATGAACCTCTGTTCTTCAGAGTGGTAGTCTTTAAGGGGTTGAATAATTGTGTCAATGAAGAAACCACAAAAGAAACATTTACTACTCTATTACAAAAACAATTGATGTCATTTTAGTTGCATTTGGTTCTGTAAAACGTCCTTGTAGGATTTCATTCTGAATACAATTACAAATGTACACTATAGTCCCTAAACCCCTTTACAGCATTGGTGGTTGAATAATTTTGATCACAACTGTATATGCGTTGGAGTAATGTGATTATCCTACTATCAAGAAGTAAATAGAAATGATAAACTAGAGAAATACAAAAGCAAAATATGTATGTCGATACGGAATGCTGTAAAATTACCATTGACGTTATATAATGTTCAATAGGTTATGTCTTGATGTGTCTTGTTTTTATATATGTGTGATTGTTTTCTGTGTTGTTTTTAAAGACAAACTGTTTAATAAAAATTATTTTTTAAAAAAAGATTTGTTAAGAAATCAATTTGGGACGAGATATTACACAGAACAAGAGCTGACCCATTAGAATATAGAGAAAGACAATTAGTAGTACTCAAACAAGTGCCTAGAAGGGTGAGAGATTTAAGACGGCCTTATCAATCTTTAACTTCTAAATTAACAAGACAAAAAAAATCAATTTTTGATGGTTGACGCCAGAAGGAATTATGGTGTCATGGCAAGAAAAAAGATTCAGATTAGACATGATAGACAAAGCAGAAGAGTTCTATAAGCAGAACTTTGGTAGGGATGAAAGAAGAAAGAGAGATAAGAGAAGGTGAAATAAGAGTACAGGTAATAGAAGCAAAGGAAAATGGGAGAGGACAAAAAGTGGATCATGGAAAATATGATGAAGGTAGACTTAAAGAATTTAAAGAGGCTAGACCAACCAGGGCAACAAGATCTAGATGGTAGAGATCCACAGGAAGAAATAGCAATTCTATCTTTGAATGTTTTTTAAAAAAATTAATTTATATGCCGCCCTTCTCCGGAGACTCAGGGCGGCTTACAATGCACTAAGCAACAGCCTTCATACTTTTGTATATTTATACAAAGTCAGCTTATTGCCCCCACAAACTGGATCTTCAATTTACCTACCTTAGAAAGGATGGAAGGCTGAGTCAACCTTGAGCCTGGTGAGATTCGAATCTGCAATAGTTGCAGGAAGCTGGTGTTAATAACAGGGTGCTTTAGACCACTGTACTACCAAGGCTCTTGTTAATGGTTAAATTCCCTGTCAAAGAGGAAAAAATTCCTTAATAAACTTAACAAGATGAATTTGGGCATAATAATACTACAAGAAACACATATAAAGAGGCAGCATTAACATCTATTAAAGTACCCCAAGTTGGGGAATATATTTGTATCACTATCCCAACAGAAGAAAGGGGGAATTGTGGCATACATCAAAGAGGAAATTTTGGCAAAACAAATTTATAAGGATGAGGAGGGTAGGATATTAATAATAGAGGTAATTCTGAATAAAAAAAGTGGTTCTTGTGGGAATTTACGCCCAGAATGAGGGGCAAATAAGAAATTACACAATATTATTGGAGAGATAGAAAATGATAATATTTGTATAGTGGACAACTTCAGTGCAATAGTAGACAGAGATTTAGACTATAGAAGTGGTAAAATAAGGAAAGGAATTAGAAGGATACTACCCAACACCTTTTTTAAAATGGTGGAGGAACTGGACATTCAGGATAGCTGGAGAGAGAAAAATTTGGGAAAAAACAATTCACATACTACTCAGATCGACACCTATCGTGGTCTAGAATTGATATGGCTTGGCTGCCAGCAGAACTAAATTCAGAAGTTGAGGAAGTTACAATTGATACAAATTCTTGGGCAGAACACAATCCTATCAAAATTAAATGGAAAGGACAGAAGAAAATAAAGAGGTGGACCTTAAAAGAACAATTTTGAATCATAAGGAATTTAAATTAAAGATGGAAGAACAAGTGCACCTGTTCTTTCAGAATAACAAGAAAAAAGATACAAATAATCAAAACTTATGGGCTACGACAAAAGCTTATATGAGAGGTATTGCAATTGGTCGGCCAATGAGATTTGAGTATTTTCCCACCAGAATGGCGGACCTGAGTGAAGACCATCTCACTATATTTCAATATGTAACACCCCTCCCCACCAAGGCAAAACATAGTCCAATCACAACTCATTATTTACAAACGTAGTCCCACAAGTAGGCGGGGCTTTGACGAGTCCTAGATGACCACCGCAGTTCAGTTGGTTCTTGGGCGTCGACCTGAGAGGGTGGATTTATTGGTTCTTCACTTGCCAATGGAAACTTCAGGATTTCGTCATGAGGCGTGGTCGGAGTCACTAGGCCCAGCCCCTCCGGAGATCTGTGCTGGAGTCTCAGCTCTTCAGGTGGATGTTCCTGCTGTACAATTGGGTTTGAGTTATGGTTAGACAACAGTTTATTTTGTAGGCTAGGGGACAGCCCCTAGTCGGTTTGAACTTTTTCTGGTGTCTGAAGCAGTGATGACTCAAGACAGCCTTGGATTTGATTCAAGTGCCAATACCACAATCTACCATCCTCCAACTCCACTTTGAATAAGCGGGGACCGAAGAATTCTACTACAGTGGCAGGGACTGTTAAATAATTAAATGCCTCATCCATAGGAGTAGGAACTTAAGACCCAGAAGAAGAATGGAGAGATCTAGTATAAATATTGTCAATCATAAGAAGCATCCAATCAGTGTATATTAGTCCCCGCCTACATTGTATATAAGTTGATGTACAAACGGTTATTTGGTTGTATATAGTTGTTTGATGTATTGTATGGATACAATAAATACTTTTGTTTAACATAATATGGTCTCTGAATATTATTGGGTCAGATCCTTAATTCATTAACAAAATGGTAGCAGAGGATGGTTTATGACCCAATAATAAAAATATGATAAAGAAAATATTTAAAGAAAATAGAACAAAAATGCCAAATACAAGAGCATGTTCAAAGAAAATGACTGAACAAAAATACTCAAATAAAGATCAAAAAACAGAAATAAGAGATGGATCCATAGAAGAAAAATTTAAAAATAAATCCACTAATGAAAATATTAAAGAAAAAGAAAAAATTGTGGAAAAGGGTGAGAGCTTAAGAGAAGAATTAATTAATATTCTGAGAAATCAAAATGATGATGAAGAAATATTAAATAATATACAGAGACTGATTAATTCAAAAGATACAAAAGACAGAGACCAAAATACAACACAAATAAGCAAAAATATATGCGAAGCAATTGGAAACTCAAATAATGAAAAAACTCCAGTCGTTGAAATAGACAGTTACACTCAGAGATTTGAAAAGCAAACATGTCTGTTAGAACTGACAGTCAAAATGGCCGACCGTAAATCAATAAGTGAAAAATTAACAAAATATTCAGAAAGATCAGATACAAAAAACAATGAAGATGACTGCGAGGATGAAGAAGAAATATTTACTGAAATATATCCTTCAAAAAGCCAAATTAGTGAAGCTATGAATACTATTGCAGAAGCGTTCGGATCCGGATTTAAAGTAAAAAATAAAGACTCACAAAATAAATATCTAACTGCAGAGATTGCCGAGCACAGAAGAAAATACCAATTTTTGCCATCAGCACCTAAACTTCCAGAAGCTAGGGATAAATATTACCTTGAAAACTTCAAAGTGAGAGCTCCTATGGGACATCGATGGCATGTAGGAGGCTTTTCCAGAGAGGGCGACTTCCGGGAAGAGATCAGCGGAGGAGCTGCAAGCATAAGAACCTTCCCCGGCAGATGCTTGAACGAAATGAGATTCGCACATGCACAGTCAAGTCCAGAAGAAATAGAAAAAAAAAATACAGAGAAAGCCTTTTAAATTACCAACTAGCATACCAGTGCCCTATTGCTGCTTTATGGAAATTCAGGACCATGGACAACAACCAGCTTTAGGTAATTTGATTAATAATAATGGATATATTCCAACTGACTTTCCTAAACTGAATTTAAATGGATCCAACATACAGGAATGGTCTCAAAATATTCAGATATTATTTTTAAAAGAAAATTTATTATATTTCATTGACAACCCACCTAAAAGACCATGGACTTTAGAAGAAGATATTAAACATCACAGGGCTTTTTATCTGCTTATAGCTAGTATTAATTCAACCTTGTATTATTGTATAAAAAATAATCTAACTGTATTAGAAATTATTCAGGACATGTATAACTTATTTTACAGTGACAGCTTAGCCACTACTACAAAATTGTCTAAAGAATTTTTTTCTAAAAAATTTAAACTAGATACATCCATGAGTGAACACTTAGTGAACATGAACGCTATTAGAGCAGAATTACATCTGAGAGGAGAAAATGTGTCAGATCAAATAATGAAAAGTGCTATAATTAATTCTTTGGATCATAATTGGGACAACTTTATTAACAACTGAGACTCTCTAAGATTAGGGGATCTGTCTGTAGAAAGGTTATCTAATATGCTAATTACTGAAGACAATTTGAGAAAGGACAGACAATTAATGATAAAAGAAACAAAAACATTCAAAAAGGTATATTTTAATGAAAAGTATAGAGAAAATATAGAATGCTATATTTGTGGGTCAAGAGAACATTATAAAAGAGATTGTCCTAGAAATTTCAAAGAAAATTATAGAAATGAATATAGAGGCAGAGTAACATATAGACATCCAATAGAGAACATATATAATAGAAGAGATTCACCTAACTATAGAGATAGAAGAGAGTACAGAGAAGGATACAAAGATAATAAGACAGGGGCTTCATTTGGAATTGAAAAAGAATATAGTGATAATAATTGGTTAATAGACACAGGAGCAAATAACCACACCACACCCAACAAACTAATTCTATCTTCTTTCACAGAAGAAAATTTTCTAATAAAAGTGGCTAATCAGAACCAAGTACATGTAACTGGAAAAGGAAATATAATATTACCGGGAATAGGAAAAATAGAGGGGGTACTATTAGTGCCAGAAATACCACACAATATATTAGCTGCAATAAAACTAAGCGAGGAAGCAGAAATAAATATGTCTATTTCAAAGGGTAATATGTATATTAGAAAAAATAATATAGATGTAGATAAAATCACCATTAAAAAAGGATTACCATATGTACAATTTGAAGAAAAAAATATTTCAAGCATAGATTCAAATTTGGATTCAGAAAATAAAGAAGATATAAAACAATTAAAACCTTTAATAGGTAAACCTATTCATGATGAATGTGCACATTTATTGCACAGAAAATTAGGCCACGCCAGTTTCCCAGTGATACAAAAAATAATTAACTATACTGAAGGAGCAAAAATAAAAAATTGTGAGAACTATCTTGAATGTTCGGTATGTAAATGCGCGAAATTAAAAACGAAAGCAAGACCAAAAAAATCTAAACGCACTACTAAACACATCTTTGAAATGGTACATATGGACTTAGTAGGACCATTTACATCTTCAGTAAAATACAAAAACAGATTTTTCTTAACGATAGTAGACGATTTTAGCAGATATGGATTTGTATATTGTTTAAGACATAAAAATGAGTTATTCATGAAATTTAAAGAATTCTATAAAAGAGTGGAAATACAAAACAATAAGAAAATTAAAAAAATAATGACAGATAGAGGATCGGAATTTCTTTCTAATGAATTTACTAATTGGCTAAAATCAAAAGGAATATTACATTTTATGACAAATCCGTTCTCTCCATTCCAAAATGGAGTATCAGAACATAGAAACTCGACACTACAAACAATGATTAGATGTGTTCTAGAAGATTCTGGCATGAGCAAAAATTTCTGGTCTGAAGCAGTATTATATTCTAATTATACTTTAAATAGAACATAGTCTAGTGTAATAAATAAGACTCCTTACGAAATAATGTACAACAAAAAACCTCAGATATCACATTTACATATATTTGGTGTATCAGCTGATGTACTTATACCTAAACAAATTAGACGTAAAGGAGATAAAATATCAAGGAAATTAAAATTCATAGGTTATGA
>WNWU01013349.1:1400203-1433156 GCA_012654045.1 Ptyas mucosa | reverse complement strand
GATTTTAAAGTATTGGGGCCAATGTTTAATTCGGTTTTATTTGGTTTTTAAATTTTGTACATATGTTTTTTATTTATGGCTGTTCACCGCCCTGAGTCCCCCCGGGGAGAAGGGCGGTATATAAATTTAATAAAATAAATAAATAAATAAATAAATATCGATCTCCATCTCACAGTCCGAACCTTCTATCTGTACCATGATGTGTATTTCCTTCTCTCACAAGGCACTAGTTTGCCTGATATTTGTTTGATATGCCTCCTTTTCCTCTGTTGTGGGGTCCCTCTGCGCTTGGGCTTCCATGCAGCCCGCTTCTGTCGATCAGCAATTGCAGCTGTATTGGGCTGCTGTCATGTGCGAAATAAGGTGGGCTGGCTAG
This sequence comes from Ptyas mucosa, assembly GCA_012654045.1. NCBI lineage: Eukaryota > Metazoa > Chordata > Lepidosauria > Squamata > Colubridae > Ptyas > Ptyas mucosa. Next base: position 1,432,780 of record WNWU01013349.1, on the reverse strand, counting down.
TGCAGCAGACTCTAGCGAGATGCCCCTTTCAATTGCATCTTGCCACACAGTTTCTTTATATTGGCACACTGCCCTGGTATGCTTGCCCCTGCAACCTGCACACAGTGGGTGTTGTCTCTCTTTGTCTGGGTATTGCCTTGTTTTCTCCTGCTTGGACTATATTGAGCAAATGTCATCTTCTTCTTCTGATGACTTGATTAGCTTGACGCTCTCCTGGTGGACTGGGGCAGACTGGTGCAAAACTGAAGTGTTTCCTGCCTTTTGAAAGGCAGCTGCAGAAGGATTCTGTTGCCCTAGCTTCATCAAACGCTATCTGTAGAATGAGGTTAGGCTTGGCTAACAATTGCCTTTGCAAGCTAATGTCCCTCACTCCACTGATGAGCTGCTCCAGCAACACGTCCTCCAGCTCTCTAAACTTGCAATAGGCTGCCACCTTCCATAGCGCCGCTACATAATGGTTGACAGTTTCATCCTCCTCTTGTGAGTACAATATGCTTGGAATTCTCACCGGCAAACAAATTTTGATTGTACTGGAGGATAATGGGCTTGTAGCATGTTCTGGAGGTTGGCCTAGGGCACCGTTTGCACTGTAGCTGGTGTGACAAATGCTTTGGCCATGTCAAACACCTCGCTTCCACAGTAGCAGAGAAACAACGCTCTGTTACGGTTGTCCAACAGACCCAAAAGGTCGTTGGCCTCCATAAAACACTTGAACCTGGTCATGTACGAGTCCCAATTGTCTGTAGCTGGGTTGAATGGTGTTGGTGGGGCATGGGCAGTCATTGTGATGGCTGATGCAGTTCAAATCTGCGGTGATAGGTGATGATATCTGCCGGTAGCTACGCTTCTTGGGTCAGTGTCAATCTACTTCAGCTCTTTTTTGTTTACTGCTCTTCCAATCCCATCCTCATCACCAGTGTTAGATTGGGAGATGGAAGAAACAGGACTCAATGCTAACAGTAACAACAGCTCTTTATTAGTAGATCGGTACAACTCTGCAGCCGGCTCGTCTGACTGCACTCCCTTTTATAGGGAGCTATCAGAGGGTCAGCCAATGAGATATGAGTATTTTCCTGCCAGAATGGCAGATCTGAGTGAAGACTATCTCTCTACATTTCAATATGTAACAGTGACATGAGCTTTATAAAAATTTGTACAAAGAAGAGGAACGTATAGGTGAAGAAAAGATTTTACAATACTTTCAGAAAGCCGAATTACCCAAAGTTCCAGAGGACATTAAAGATATGCTGAACAAGGAAAAAACACCTTTAGAACTAACGAAGGCAATCAAAAAACAAAAAAATAATAAAACACCAGGCCCTGATGGATTACCATCAGATATATACAAAAACCATCAAGAGACATTAAGCTCCACATTGCTAGAGGTTTTTAATGAAGTCTTGAAAGATGAAAAGACACCGGCCTCATGGAGAGAAGTGACTATTACACTGATTCCCAAGGAAAATTACGATCTGACACTTATTAAAAACTATAGGCCCATATCATTACTAAATTCAGACTACAAAATTTTCATGACAATAATGGCTGAAAGACTAAAAAAAATTTTGGAAGAATTTATTCGTACCGATTAGAATGGCTTTTTGCCTAAAAGGCAAATAAGAAATAATGTTAGCACCATATTAGGCATCTTAGAATATTATGAGATAAATAACGAAAAGCAAATGGTGTTAATATTTGTTGACACACAAAAAGCATTCGACAATGTTAAATGGGAGTTTATGTTGAACCAGCTAAGTCATATGGAATTTGGTGAGAATTTTATAAATACATTTAGGGCAATTTATTCTAAACAAGAAGCCAAAGTAGTAATCAATGGTGAAACAACTAAAAGCTTCCAAATTCAAAAAGGTAGAAGACAAGTTTGCCCACTATCACCGCTATTGTTTGTACTATCATTAGAAATTTTGACTAGGATAATTTGGGAAGATGAACAAATTAAAGGTTTAGAAATTAAGAAAGAAATTTTTAAAGTACAGGCTTTCACAGATGACCCGGTTTTTATCATAGAAGAGCCCCTTCAGTCTGGAGTAAGACTAATGGAAATATTGGGAGAATATGGAGAAGTAGCAGGCCTGAAGATAAACAAGGAGAAAATGAAAATGCTAGTGAAAAATATGACCAAATTGCAAGAAAAGGAATTGGCTGGGATAATAAACATTCAGACAACAAAAAAAGTGAGGTATCTAGGAATTCAAATGACTGCAAGATGTATAGTGCTCAAAGGGGATAATTACGGTAAATTAACTGATCAAATCAAAATAGACTTGGGTAGAATGTTCTACCCAAAATACTCTTTTTATTTCAATGTATACCAATCAGATTAAAAAAGGATTTTTTAAACAAATTTGAACAAAATTATCTCGGAATTCATCTGGCAAGGTAGAAAACCAAGAATTAAACTATAAGGACTCTAATGAAAGAGGGGGATTTGGCCTTCCAGACTGGGAAAAATATTATCAAGCAGCAAAACTTGTATGGGTAAGAAATTGGATACATTTAAAAAATAGGAGGTTGTTAACGCTGGAAGGCCATGACATGCAGATAGGGTGGCACGCTATCCTCTGTGAAGAGAAACACAAGGTCCACCAGTACTTCCAAAAGCACTTTATTAGACAGGCACTTTTAGATGTTTGGGTTAAAATTAAGCAACACAATTATATGGAAGTTCCAAATTGGATATTGACACTAGAGATGTTTACACACCCAAATTTTATTAAGTCAGGAAGAGTAATTACATACAAAGATTTGTTAAATGAAAGAGGAGAATTGAAATCTAGGAAAAACTTAAATGAGGAAGGAATTGAACTCGAGTGGTGGGTATACTTCCAAGTATACCCAAAATACATGAAAGAAAAAAAAAGAATGGGGCATAAAAACAGAGTTAACAGAATTAGATAACATTTTATTAAGAACAAAGGAGAAGGCAAAAAGGAAAATATATCATTATTTACTGGAACAGGATATGTTAGAAGAACAAGTAAAAGAAACTATGTTAATTTGGAATAAACATAGCATTGCTATAGCATTGATTTAGCTATAGCATTGATTTAGACAATTGGCAGGACCTATGGAAAAGAAATATAAAAATTACTCTAGCTACTACGTGTAAAGAAAATTTATACAAGATGTTCTATAGGTGGTATCTCCCACCCACAAGACTAGCAAAAATAAACAAAAAATATTAATCAATATGTTGGAAATGTGAGGCAGTGCCAGGGACTTTTTATCACATGTAGTGGGAATGCCAAAAAGCTACAAAATGTTGGCACCAGATAAAACAATGGTTAGAAGAGATATTAATGCAAAATATAGAATCAAAACTGGAATTATTTTTACTGGGTATCATAAAGGGCAACTACAACAAGAGTACAATATATCTAATGTTACATATTCTAACAGCGGCAAGATTGGCTTTTGCACAAAAATGGAAAAATGAAGAGACCCCCGTAGAAGAAGTATTAGCTAAAATATTAACTTGTGCAGAAATGGACAGGTTGACTCTGGAACTTAAATAAAATATTATGAAATCTGGAACAAATTTTATTATTGGCTGGATAGGAGGAGGATGCTGGGATAAATGAGTAATGATGAGTTGAATGTTTAGAAGTTTTTATGTTAATTTTCTGTGATAGAAAGGAACAAACTTGGTATTGATGTAACCTTCACAGATGAAAGAATTTACATGTTTGAAATGTGATAAATAGTGTAAAACTTGTATAGAGATAAGGAATTGTATCGATTGCAAGGTAAAACTTGACGAAAATTTTTAAACCGGAGACACCACACCATGTCAAATGTTTTTAATTTGTATTATGAATAAAAAAACCTTTTAAAAAAAGAAAAAAAATGCAGACTAAAACCATCTCTATCTATTGGACCTAATGGACTATGTGCATACTTCTTAAAAAAGCTTTCCACTGCTATAGCAGAACCCCTAAGTATAAACTTTGAAAAAACCTTCAGGCCCAGCTCCCTACCCAAACTATTGTCACTAGCCACGGTCATCCCTAACTTCAAAAAGGGAGACCCCAGTCTAGTTGAAAATTACATGTCACTGCGTTTTTGTATTTGACAGCTGTGCTTGAACTCTAACATTTACCGTAGATGCTCAGAACTCTTATCTCTAAGCTAACTGCGCATGTCCACATTCCTTCACTTTCCTTCTAACTTTCTTTGTTCGCCTACCAAGAAGTCCGGCAGGAACGCTGCCAAGATGTAACTAATTAGCTAGTAAGATGTTTTTATTTCTTTACAATAAAATGTGTTTTCTTAGAATATATCTCGGGTTTATTTTGCTTATAAAGTATACTTCAAGGGAAGGCCATGATCCGTTTTTAATCAGGTGCAATTACCCAAAGGGGAATGGGATTAATTGCCACCCTGACATTACAGACCAATCTCTTTATGCTGCGTCACCTGCAAAGTCATGGAATCAATCATTAACCATTCCATTACCCTCCACCTAGAAACAACTAACCTAATAAACAATTTGGTTTCAGAAAAAAATATCCTGTAATCTACAACTTCTACATTGCAAGAACATATGGACTACAAATCTACGTTCAGGCAAAGCAATAGATGCAATTTACATAGACTTCTGTAAAGCCTTTGATTCAGTGGTACATGACAAACTACTTCTAAAACTAAAATCCTATAGCATCTCCAGACCCCTACATAATTGGATAGCTATGTTCCTGCCAAATAAACAACAAGTGGTCAAAATAGGGAGCGCCCTATGAAATCCTGCACCTGTTAATAGCAGTGTCCCCCAAGGCAGCGTTCTAGGACCAACACTCTTCATACTATATATAAATAACCTTTGCAATCATATTATAAGCAACTGTGTTCTCTTTGCTGATGATATAAAAATATTTGACACCACAGACAATGCTGCTACCCTTCAAAAAGGGTTTTTTGACTTTGTGTTGGAATGGTCAAACAATTGGCAACTCCAAATCTCAATCAACAAATGCTCTGTCTTACACATTGGCAAAAAGAACCAGAACACAAAATACATACTGAATCGACATGATCTTGTAGATGACCCTCACTCTGTCAAGGACCTTGGAGTACTCATATCTAATGATCTAAGTGCCAAAGTCCACTGTAACAACATCGCCAAAGAGGCATTAAGAGTTGTAAACCTAATCTTGCATAGCTTCTTCTTTGGTAATATCCAGTGGTGGGATTCAGCCAGTTCACACCACTTCGGGAGAACTGGTTGTTAACTTTCTGAGCAGTTTGGCAAACTGATTGTTGGAAGAAATCATTAGGGCAGAGAACTGGTTGTTAAATTACTTGAATCTCACCACTGGTAATATCACACTACTAATCAGAGCATACAAAACATTTGTTAGACCAATTCTCAAATACAGCTTATCTGTCTGGAACCTGCATTACATATCGGACATTAATATAATTGAACGTGTCCAGAAATATTTCACAAGAAGAGTCCTCCACTCTTCTGCTCGCAACAAAATACCTTATGCCACCTGACTTGAAATTCTGGGCTTAGAAAACCTAGAACTACGCTGCCTTCAGCATGACCTAAGTGTAGCTCATAAAATTATCTGCTACAATGTCCTACCTGTCAATGACTACTTCAGCTTCAACCACAACAATACACAAACACACAATAGATACAAACTTAAAATGAACTGCTCCAAACTCGATTGCAGAAAATATGACTTCAGCAACAGAGTGGTCAATGCCTGGAATGCACTACTAAACTCTATGGTTTCATCCCAAAACCCCCAAAATAATCTAAGACTGTCTACTGTTGACCTCACCCCATTTGTAAGAGGTCTGTAAGGGGTGTGCATAAGAGCACCAGCGTGCCTACCGCCCCTGTCTTAACGTTTCCTCTATTTGTATCTATTTTATGTGTCCAATCCATGTTTAAATTTATTACCTAATATATTCTTGACAAATAAATAAATAAATAAATAAATAAATAAATAAATAAATAGTTGGTTCTCTCCTTTATTAATTTCCATCCATTGCTTCTTGTCTTGCCTTTAGGTGCTTTGGAGAATAGATTGACCCTCTTTTCCTTGTGGCAGCCCCTAAAATATTGGAACACTGGTATCATATCAGTCCTTTTCATTAAACTAGACATACCCATTTCTTACAAATATTCTTCATATGTCTTCAGTTACCTAATCATTTTTGTTGCTCTTCTTTGCACTCTTTCTAGAATCTCAACATCATTGTTACCGTATTTTTCAGAATATAAGATGCACCTTTTCCCCCCAAAAAAGAAGGTGAAAATCAGGGTGCATTTTATAGTTCGACTGTAACACCATCCAGCTTCTCAAATGGAGGTTTCAGAGGCTGAAAAAAGCATCAGAAATGAAGCTTCAGAAAAGAAGCCCCCAAACAGAGCTTCAGAAAAGAAGCCCCCAAACAGAGCTTCAGAAGCTGTAGGACAAACAGTCAAGGTGCCATCTGAGAAGATGCCATCAGGAAGTCTTACAGGAATGAATGAGTATTTAATAGATGGTCTAGTATCAGGGATGGCATTCAAAATTGGCACATTAGTATATGCTGCTAAGAGTCTTTTTGGGGCTGTAAGTCTCCTGATGGTCACAGATTGTCGGTTTTTTAAAAGTGGCTTAATCGACATATCTTTGAAGACTCTACTTGGCACAATGCTGAAAGATCTTAGCAGAGATCTTCTCCTGAAGAATAGTTTCGGGGTGCTAGGGTTATCAAAATTAAGTAACACTCTGGTACAGTGTACAGGGGAGGGTAAAAGTTCAATCTTCTTCAAATCATCAGCAGTCAACCCCAGTAACTGTAGTATATGACCCCTTGCCAGCTGAATTGAGCCCCAATAAGGCAAATTGCCGTTAATGAAATTAATATTAAGGGCCACCTGTCTTGGCTGTAGAACCAGGTGGCTTCTCACGCCCAGAGGTGCAGAGTTCAACCCACTGGCAGGGCCACCCCAACCAGTACCTTTGCTGGGGCCCAACAGAGAGGGCCCTGTCACCGCATCAGGCTGCCGAGTAGTCCGTCCAGGGCAACCATCGGCAATCGAGGAAGCCAGGCAATCTAAGGTACTTAATATTTTGTCAAGCTGTGACTGTATGCTCGCTGTTGTTTCTGCAACCAGAAAACATTGCTGGGCCAAGAGTTCTATAAGAGTAGGTTCATTTGAAGGTTGAGTGGGGACCGTAGGTTTTGAGGAGCCTTTGTTCTCAACTCGGGGGACGACATCCTCGACCAACGGAGAGTTACGACAACCAGCAGCAGTCAGATGAGAAGGAGCTGGAGTTTCCAGGCAGGGAGGTCGAATTAAAGCAAAGTCCTCAATCTTGGATTGCTTCAAGGAAGGTTGGGAAGCCAGGTCAGTAAGGGATCTGGTCCTTTTCCTTGACTTCATTATGTAATATAGCGAAAAATCTAGTTTCTGAGACGAGTCCAGCTCCAAAGGAAGAGGAGTCAAGAGGAAACAAGCCCTGATGCAAATAACAGCAAAATTCCTCACGAGTAAGGCAAGGATCCTGCCCTCCCGGCAGAGCAAGGAGCAGGGAGTAAGTAAAAATAGTAAAATAAGTAGAATAGCAAAAATAGTAGTTAAAAATAAAATAAAAAAGAAGTCAGATAAAAAGAAGTCAGATCAAAGCTAGGCAGTACTCGGCTTCCAAGCTAAAGCAATAATTCCTAGATAACAGCAACAAAAAACGGCAACAAAACACTCCCAAGACTGAGCCCAGCTCAGGTTGTTAAAAATTGTTAAAAATACAGCTCCAGGTTGCATAAAATTTCAAAAAATATAAAAAATTTAAAACTTGGGAAATTTAAAAACTAAAACAAAGCCTTAAAAACAGTTAGTAGATAAAATAAGTCAGTTTAAGCTTGGTTAGGAGCAGAGAGCCTCCTACTTGCCTCCTGCCTGATCCACCATCTAAAAAAGTAATTCTTTCTTTCCTTCTTACTGTGATCTGTTCACCACCTACGCACACCCTCAACACTTTCTCAGTCTCAGTCTCAGTTCTAACTTTCTGTTTGATTTTCTTAACAGTCCAATCCCTCTCAACACCATTCATAAAACACTTTCACTTTCTGTCTGTCGTCCTTCCACTCCCACTGCTGAGGCACCACTTTTACTCTTTGGAGACTCCCTTTATTCCTCATCTGCAACCTCCACAATTTCACTGAGATAATTCAGATATTTCACCTATAAAACTCCTTTCATCGATGCTTCTTGTTGCTTCTCACTGTTCTGCTTCCTCATTACATATTCGGGCCATCACGTCTCCAGAGCTGGCTCTGACAGCCAGTCTCTTCCACGCCAGATTTGGGAGGGTTCCACCCTCCGTGGTGGGGGATCGCCCTTTTCCCCACCATCTCTGAGTTATCCCCTTTCGATTGCTGTCCTCTCCAAGGTTCAGCTTTACTGTTACCAGCTTCCAGATATGAACAATTGGGCAAAAGAAGAGGAGCTTCCAATCCTTTGCACCTCACCAGCGTGACGGTAAACCCGGAAGTCCTCCATTTCCTTTTCTATGTATCCCTTATCCTGCATTGCATTCTTGTATAACTTTTAACCTGATTTATAACTATTGCCTGGTGCCCTACCTGCCTGGCACTTTCTCACCTCTTGGGGAATGTAAGGGGGAGGGTGGGCCATGTGAACTGCATCACCGGAAGATGGCCTGAGAAATAAACTCAAATTACATAACTCAAAATTTTCTCATTCAATCTCATTTGACTTGTAGAGTATTCTTGTTTTTGATCTGTTCCAAAGGAGAATTTACTTATTGCTGTTCAGTACTGGCTTTTAAAGTAACAATGGGCAGCAATTATAGATTATTTATATTTTGCGTTTCAGCATAGCATATTAACCAACAATATATTTCACTGAAGACAATTATTATGTGCTCAGTGCTTGCATAATTTATGACGGCAAATGTATCATATTTAAAGGTATTAAATGTGCTAATTTGTGCTAAAAGAATTATAGTAGAATCAATTAGAAATGTAAGAAAGATTTCCAAAATGTATTCATAACATGACTGATAAAAGGATGGATTTCTAAACTTTTGCAGGTTTCTCTGTTGGGTGAATGTAATATTTAATTAAAGAGGTGGTATTTTTAAAATATGTGAATACCAGATTACCCCAAAAGTAATTTGTTCTTTGATTTGGTTATGTTATCAAAAAGGTTGACTAGAGAAATATTTGCATGCTAGATATTGTGCGATTCCAACTCTCTTGCCCAACAGTCAGCTATAATGTGAATTCTGCTAAATATCATTTACATCAGGGGTGTCAAACTCAATTTCATTGAGGGCCGCATTAGGGTTGTGTTTTACCTCAGAGGGCTGGGGTGATTGTGGCCATAGTGGGCATGGCACGGTGGGTGTGACATGGGACTTGTGTTGGGGGGACACCTGTGATGGCCAAGTGCTAAGGCAGGATTTCCCTCAGACTCCCACACTCTCATTATACTCTCCTTCCTTCCTTCCTTCCTTCCTTCCTTCCTTCCTTCCTTCCTTCCTTCCTTCCTTCCCTTCTTTTTCCTTCCCTCTTCATTCTAATTTCTTCCTTCCCCTCTTTCCTTATTTTTCCTTGCTCTCTTCCCATATTTTTTACTTTCTCTTTGTTTTTCTTCTTTCCCTTTCTCCTTTCCTGCCCCTTCTTGATGCTCAAATGCAAAAGGGGAAACATTTCTCCTTTTATTTTGTTTTTAGTTTTGCTAGCCCTCTGCCAGCCAAAATGGAGTGGGGGGGATGCTAGTTGATTTGAAATAAGAATGAAACCACCAAGAAAAGTCAGCTTGCCCAGGGGAAACTAGAAGCGTCATGGCGACACTGGCTGGGCAATAGCGAAGCTCCACTGAGTTTTGCGAACACCCAGGCAGACAAACAGACAGACTGTTGGGGGGGTCTTCAGACCAGAACCATTTTGTAGGGTCAGGGGAGAGAGAGATGTGCCTCAGAAGACCAAAGAGAAACAGGCAAGTTCCTCGAATGGTCGGAGGCAGCTCTTTGACCCGATGGTGGGGGAAGCAGCCATTACATCCACTACAAGCTGGGGAAACTGGACTAAGAGATGTGCAGGAGCGTAGTTTTGAACAGAGTATTGTTACTGGGTGAGTAATTGGCCAACTCATAGGTAAAAAGAAAAAAAAACCTTTTAATAGCTTAAAGAAATCCCAGCGATAAATTGGCAGCTAATTGGCACAGAGGAACTTAAGCAGAGGTGGGGAGGAGAGGAACTTTAAAATCAAACCTAAAGCCCTAAAAGGAATCTTCCACCTGGACTTAAAATTGGGTTTTGAAAGAAAAAAAAATAAGACAAGGAAAAAGGAGACAGAAAAGTAATTTTTTAAATAACAAAAGGATTTAATTTGGAAAAGAGAATGTAAGCATTTTTGTGGATTACAAAATGGATATGTTGTTAGTAGAAAATTTGTGAATCAGAGAAAGACATCTGCTGGCGGAAAGAGCATGAGAAAGAGACATGGGAGTACATATTTGTGCAGCTGAAACAAGATTAAACAGAAGTGAAGGATAAAGATTGAAATTGTGTTGGCTCAAGTGAATATTTGAATTGGATATTTTAAAAAAAGGACATTATATGGACTTTGAAACCTGAAGTATATGTAAATGAAAAGAACAAATTTAAAAATCCTAGCCTTTTAAATTGAAAATATGGAGAATTGGAAGGATGAATATGAGATACTGAGGGAGATGTTTCAAAAAATAAGAGAAGCATTTAAGGGAAATAAGGAAGTAGAGGATTGGTTAGAATGCAAAAAGAAAGAAAGAGAAAAGATGAATGAGAAGCAAAAGAAACAAGGAGATAATATTGAAAAGGAAACAATTGAAATAAAGATAAAGATGATTACCCTGAGTTTAACAGTGACAGAATAAAAATAGATAAGGAAAACTACATCTCAAATATGAAAAGAAGAGAAATAAACAGGGAAAGATTGAGAAGGAAAATTAACAGAGTTAAAATGAAAGAAAAGAGGCTGAAGGGGAGAAATAAGAAAAGGAAAAAGAAGAAGGTAAGGGAATGGGTGAAAGGGAGGAAAGCATCAAGAAATGGAACTGTGGAGAGTCTAAGAGAAAATGGTTAAGAGTCAGCGAAAATGTTAATTTGTTAATAAAGAGAAGGATGTTAGTTTTATTTATTAATTCAATTTATATGCCGCCTTTCTCCAGAGACTCAGGGTGGCTTACAATGCATTTTTAAAAAACCATTATAAAACCATTTAAAAATGAAAACATTAAAACCCATTCACACTATTCATGGCTGGATCTCACAAGATCACAACAGTGAGATCTACGGCCCCAGGCCTTCCGGAAAAGCCAGGTCTTCACCACTTTTCAGAAGGCCAATAGGGTGAGGGTGGTCCGGATCTCAGGAGGTAACTGGTTCCAGAGAGCTGGGGCAGCCAAGAGAAGGTCCTCCCCTGTGGGCCTGCCAGCTGGCATTATTTAGCTGATGGGACCCAAAGGAGACCAACTCTGTGGGATCTTACTGGTCACTGGGAGCTATGTGGTAGAAGGCGGTCTCAAAGATAACCTGACCCTGAACCATATAGGGCTTTAAAGGTAATAACCAACACCTTGAATTGTGCCCGGAGATCAATAGGGAGCCAGTGCAGCTCATGGAGAATTGGTATAATGTGGGTGTATCTAGGTGCATCCATGATAGCTGAACACTTTTCAAGGGTAGCCCCATGTAGAGCGCATTGCAATAATCTAACCGTAGTTGTAGAAATTATATGTGAAAATGCTGTTAAATGAAAACTATACCAGTAGTTGCAATGTGAAAGAAAGAATGATATTGGAGGAAGCACTAAATGGAGAGAAACAAATAGTAACATAAGGATTAATTGAAACTAAGATGGAAAATTGAAATTGAATGTAAAATTGAATGAAATTGAAATGTTAAAAAATGATTTAAATGTCGTACTTCTAAGGGAATGGGAGAAAGGGAGAAAAGCATCAAGAATGGGATTGTGGAGAGTTGAAAAGAAAATGGTTAAGAATCAGTGAAAATATTAATATGTTAATAAAGAGAAGGATGTTAGTTGTAGAAATTATATGTGAAAATACTGTTTAGTATAACATAGATCAATAGATGAAATGTGAAAAAAATGAACTATGGTTTTGATGTTGGAGGAAGCACTGAGAGAAATAATAGCAACAAAAGGATTAATTGAAATTAAGATAGGAATTGAAATTGAAATATAAAATTGAATGAAAATGAAATGTTAGTAAATGATGTAAATGACAGACTTGTAAGAAGTAAAATAGAAGTAATACATTGTTAAAGGGAAAAAAGCAAGGATTGGAAGATTATTTTAACAAAGGTTTCAAGGAAAAAATGCACTAAGTTGAAATATTTGTTAATAATTAAAAAGAGGAGGGGAATTTTGAGTAATATTTCTAATAAATAAGAAAGATCCGGGTTGCCTGGACACCATAGTGGATTAAATTCAAAATGAATACAGCAATAGAGAGAGATGAAAAAGGAGTAGAAAGTAGAGAGATGGAAGAGAAGGGGAGAAGAGAGAGGGATGGAAGAGAGGGAAGGCAGGAACAGAGGGGAAATCAGAGTAGGAGAGAGGGCTAGACAGGGAGGAAGAAAGGAAGAGAAGAAGAACGGAAGAGGAAGTAGAGAGGAGTAGGAGAGGAGGGAACAAGAAAGTAAGGAGGAAAGAAGAGAGGGAAATGGCAAGATTGAGAAGAAAGATTACTGTACAACAAAAAAGATGAAATGGAAGAAAGGCAACCCTGAACATATATAAATATACTAAGATAAAGAATGAATGGTTAAAAAATAAAAGAGAATAAATATGAATAAGCAGGAAAATTAGAATTTGAGGGTGAATGAAGATGTTGTTTATATAAGTAAGCAAAGAAATATTGAGATATGATTTAAAAAAGGGAAAAAAGAAAATTGCAGCAAAAATTGTAATTGAGTAAAATGTATTTGAATTTGATAAATTATATAAGATAAGATATGGCCAATACTCTGTTCAAAAAAGATGTGGGTGAATGTGGGGGGAGGGGGAACCAATAAAACTTGATTTAAATGATGCCCTTGAAGTGATGTCCCGGTGCCTGGAGGCCGTGCGGATCTGGATGGGGAGTAACAGGCTTCGACTCAACCCCTCCAAGACTGAGTGGCTGTGGCTTCCGGCGTCCCGATATAGCCAGCTGGTGCCATCGCTGGCTATTGGGGGCGAGTTACTGGCCCCCACGGAGAGGGCCCACAATTTGGGTGTCCTCATGGATGCACGGCTGTCTTTAGAAGAGCATATGACGGCCGTGGCTAGGGGGCCTTTTCATCAGGTTCGCCTGATTCCCCAGTTGCCTCCCTTTCTGGATCGGGACTCCTTACGCACAGTCACTCAGGCACTCGTCACTTCCTGCCTGGACTATGCTCTCTACATGGGGTTCCCCTTGAGATGCACGCAGAGGCTCCAGCTGGTGCAGGATGTGGCCACGTGGGGGATTATGGGAGCTAGGGGGCGCTCCCATGTGACACCTCTCCTGCGTGAACTGCATTGGCTCCTGGTGGACTTCCAGGTGTGCTTCAAGGTGTTGGTTACCACCTTTAAAGCGCTCCATGGCATCGGACCTGGGTATTTGCGGGACCGCCTTCTGCCGCCAATAGCCTCCCACCAGCCAGTACGCTCCCACAGAGAGGGACTCCTCAGGGTGCCGTTGGGCAGGCAGTGTCGGCTGGCGACCCCCAGGGGGAGGGCCTTCTCTGTGGCAGCACCTGCCCTCTGGAATGATCTGCCCCTGGAGATACGCAGGATATCAGATCTCCGGGCTTTTCGCCGTGCCCTAAAAACTTTTCTTTTCCAACAAGCAGGGCTGGCATACCCCCTCCCCTTTTGAGATTTTAGATTTTTAAATTGTCCAATTGGGTTTTAGTTATGAGGTTTTTAAAATTTTTGGCCAAAATTTTATAATTCTTTTAAATTTTTAAATTTTGTATTGAATGTTTTTTATTTCCGGCTGTGCACCACCCTGAGTCCAGCAGGAGAAGGGCGGTATATAAATTAAAACAAACAAATAAATAAATAAATAAAAAGAAAAAAGAAAAGTCAGCTTGCCCACAGTTTGGCTCTTTCCTCAAGAAAAGAGTCAACTCCATTAATGAGCAGGGAAACAGAAAGCAAGTGTGGCAATTTGACATTCGTTGAATTATGGGGAGGAAGATAATGAGCTCAGTAATATGACAAACAGCTTCAAGGATGCAAGTTCAGAAAGTAGTCAGAAAGAGCTCAAGGGGAAAAAAAATCAAGGTCTGTTTGGGTTGACTTTAGTTGAAAAAGCAGATTGGGATCACCAAATGCATAGAGAGAGGGGGGAGGGAGGGAGGGGGGGAGAGAGAGAGACAGAGACAGAGACAGAGACAGAGAGACAGAGAGGGAGGAGTGGGCAGAATCCAAGTCAACATAGGAAACCTCAGCCAAGCCACCAGTCCCTTTTCTGTGACAAGTAGAATCTGTTAAAAAGGACATGTTTAATTACTTCTCTGGGGAATATAAACCAGAAAGACGGTGGGGGTAGGGATATAATTTTCTGAATAGTCTCAGAAAGAAGAGAAAAAGTGAATTGAGAGGCAAGTCAAGAAAAGCTGACAAAGTAAATTGCAAGGGCTTTTTGAGCAAAGATTGCAGCAGGAAAATGCAGAGGAAACCCCAGAGGAAGAAAGAAAAGGAGACTCAGCCCAGGAAAGGCAATTAAGGGAACGGCCCAAGAAAGGAAAGAAACCCTTTTGGCTATTGGAAAAAATGACAGGTACAAACTAGAAAGTGCAGTGAAAAATTGTGGTTAGAAAAAGTCTGAATGAGAGAAAGGAAAGAAATGCTTCTGAGAAGATTATTTTGCCTTGACTAGTTGTAGGCAAAATTCCGATAGACTAAAGCTGCCTAAAGTTGAGTCTATGTAGCCTCAAGGATCCCTTCTATTGAGCGACTTCCAGTTTGGTGTCACTGTGGGACAGTCATAGATAGCAGGGCTTTGCGAACCTAGGCTGAATCCTCATTGTTGGAGGGCCTTAATGGGCTAAAATCGCCCTGAAGGGGTGACAAAGTAAGGAGGGGCACCTTGCTGATTGCAGAGAATGATGGCTCTCCTGCTGATCCATGGCTCCCTCCCAACCAGGAGTGGGTTCTAAATTTTTTTACTACCGGTTCTGTGGGTGTGGCTTATTTTGTGGGCGTGGCTTGATGGTCATGTGACAATTATTTAGGATTTAGCAGAGGTACTGGCCTACCAGGCTTTTAACTGCTTGCAGAGCTCTACCAATCTACTCATTTATTTTTTGCAGGCACTGGTCTACCCATTTATTTTTTCAGGCACTGATCTACTCATGTTTTTTTGCAGGCACTGGTCTACCCATTTATTTTTACAGGCACTGATCTACTCATGTATTTTTGCAGGCACTGGTCTACTCATTTGTTTTCTTTTAACACTGATCAGCTGTAGGGCGACCATTTGAAGCCCCGCTGCAAGAGTTTAAACAGTTTTTTTCCCTCTAGCCATCAGCTGGGACTCAGCAATAGATTGGGGTGGGGTCAAATAAAAGGTAAGAATAATACAGGGGGTGGGAGGTGGGGGGGCAGAACCAGTTCGGTGATGTCATATCGTCACTGCTATCGACTCGGGAGAACTGAGCCAAACCCAGAGGAACCCACCACTGCTCCCATCCAACAACAAAGAAGAGAGGCGGCCATTATGGCCACTATGAAGCTGGGACAACGGAAGAAAGAAATGTGCTGGATCAGTTCATGAACAGTGGACAAACTGGGTGAAGTGATTTTTTTATATTAGAGATTTAATCCCAAAGAAAAGACATTCTGAAAGAAAGACTCTCTAAAAGTGTAAAAACAGCAAATAAACACTTAGAGAAAGATTACAGACCCAAAACAAAGTGAAACTTAAGGGAGAACACAAAGTTTTAAAACAAAGAAATATTGGATTTAAATATTTTATTGGTAATATTCTGAAAAGGCATTTAAAAATATTTGGGAATATTTGATGGATTATTGGAAGAAATTGCTTGAAGAAAATTGGGATAGTAATTACCTGTCAGATTTTATGTAACGTTGAAATTCTAGATGAGGGTGCCATCTACTGGTGAAAGAATATACACTATATTTCTGCAAGGCTGGAAATATCCTTGAACTAATTTGAGAATTGATAAGATAGGAAAGAGAGTGGAGACAAATAACATATGGAAGACTGCCTTTTTGCATATTGCTCTATACATATTTGCTACATGGCAGAGGAGGAACAAATTTTGAGACCTTGGAAGATTTCTAAGTAGAGTGAATTACAAATACCTGGAATTAAACATTGAAATTAAAGAATTGACTATACAATTTAAGAAGACATGGGGAAATTTGATGGATTACCTAGGATTATGAATGTTGTTTGATAATTGGTTAAGAAACAAAAGAAGAAGAAAAAAGACTTTTTGGAGAACTTGGAAGAAAAAAAATGACCTGTTGAGGACTATAAAGAACTATCAATATTATGCATCCTGAGGAATAATTTTGGGACTGAATAAATAACAAATGAAACAAGGAGAAAAAAGGGATAATAAAAATTTATGGAATAGATAAAACAGATTATATATTAAGAGATCAAAAAAATAGAACTGGATAACCAGGAAGACATCCCTGAAGTGAGGATAGCACGGATAGGCATATTGAAGGTCTGACAGCAAGAAACAAAGATAGAGATGGAGGAAACATTTAGATTAAATACGAATGATGCTTCAAGATACAAAATCCCAAAAAAGAGTATGGGAAGCATGCCAAAAAGTCAATAAGAATTGAAATACTAAAATGGTCAAGAGATGTGATGGATAGAAATAAGATACCTCTTAATATAAGATCTGTTCTATTAAGAATTAAAATAGAGGTAGAAATTAGAAAGGAGAAAAATATTATTGTGCATATTTCTATATAACAAATTATAATTAATATGTAGATATAAAGATCAGAGGTTGAAAGATGTTCCTATTATGTATACATAAATAATACTATTATGGTTATTAGTATTATGTATTAAAATATTGAATAATTAAATGATGAAGGATTATATACAGGATGGAGCAAACACTAAGATATCAACAACTTTAATTTTAATATTTAGAATGATTATTAGAATTTTATGTGTATGATTACTGTAACTAATACTATCAATATTATCACTATCATTGTGTATCAAAACTAACAATACCCAGACGCCACACTCTTCATGTATTCAATACTTATGTACATTTAAAAATAAAAATATATAATTTTTTTAAAAAAGATCCCTTTTGTTGTTCTCTCTGCCACCAAATCAGAAGTCTTCCAGTCCTCTCAATGGTGTCAGTGAAGCAAAATTAGGGGTCAAAATTTCCCAATTCAGAAACATCTTGAGGGGGCATGGATTGCGTTGCAGTGAGATGACATGTCCCTTGGGAGCTCCCATGGGGCGGTTGAAATCCCTGCTGCCAGGTGGTCATAGGGGTGATAAATGAGGGGTGCACACTCCGACGATCTCAGGGAGCCTGCAAAAACCCTGATAGATTCTGAGAAAGCTCCCTAAACTGATAGCTGGGAAGGTGGGCATTGCAAGCTGCTATAAAGCTGGGGCAGCCACTGGAAGAGTGCAAAGATGGAAGGAAGGTGTGATCTATTTGGATGAGATACTTTTAATACAGGATTTTTAGTTTTTAAAAAACTTTTTAAAGAAGAACCTCCTGGGGAATAACAGAGGAAAGTGTGACTCAAAAGGAGGAGGTGGAATTGGTTTTTCTTTTCTTTTCCGGAAGAATAGCTGTGAGGAAGGCGATTGGAGCCATTAAAAAAAAGAAATTGGCTTATAAGGACTTGTCTGAAGAGTAAGACAGAAATCCAGACTGGGCATTTTAATTTTTAAATTTGGAACTATCAGTTAACATAAAAGAGACTATATGAACTTTAAGAAAGAGACTATAAGAAAAAACTTATAGTTTTTTCTATAAACTTTGCATTTTACAACTTGCTTTGAGATAATACAGTTAAAACAGGAAGAGAAACAGAGCAACAGTGCCATCTACAGGCAAAAGTGAAAATTGGAGGACATAAGAGAGAGGAAGGGATGCAGCCTAGAGAGCCTGTGAACTAAGTTGTTTTGACTGAAGAACTAAGATAGAGAGTAGAACACTGGAAATTTTGCTTTCCTTTTTGAATAGTGCAGCTCTTGGGACTTAAAAGGCAAATAAATAGAAGCTGATCAAGGCAAGCTTCCCTGGCATTTTGAACTCTGAAATAAGGTCCTCCCCCCTCCCCCCCCGCTTTTTGTTTTTTCTTCCTTGCTGCTGCTCTGTGAACTCTGTTTTTGGAAATAAATATTTGATAATTGTATTTTTAGGGCTTGGTGGGCTGATTTGGATTATAAATTATTATTTCATAAACTCCTCTCCCTGAGATAATTTGGATTAGGGTTTGAAGAAACTGAAGAAAAGAAGGATATACAAAATTTGGATTTGGAATATAAATTACTACTTTTTCCCTTTTTGTCTTCTTTCTTTCTTTCTTTTTCTCTTCCTTTTTTTTTTGATTTGGATTATAACTGAATTTGAATTATACTACTTATACTTGGTGGATTACAAATACTAAGACATTACAAAACAACATCAGCACCATCTTCTGTGTTCTCATCTACAACTTCTAGCCCTCCTGGTCAGAGAACATTGGATGCTATGTTACAACAAGAGAAGTCCAACACTAAGCAAATAGAATTAAAAACTATGATACAAGCTCTCCATGAAGATTTGAAGGAAAGAATAGTGAAGTAGATGAGAGAAATGAGAAGGTAGATGGATATAAGAAAATGTTCAACAAATAATGGAGAAAAATGAACAACGAATACAAAAAGTAGAAGAAAAAGCCGAATCAACCAAGAAAAGGGTGGGAGAGCTTGATTATAGACTTACAGTGGCAGACAACAATAAAGAAAAAAAACAATTATTTCTTTAGAAATGGATAGGGCAGATTATTATTTGAGATTTCAGAATGTGGAAGAAGAAAGGGAGAAAATCTAGTGGAGATAATGGCAGATTTACTGGCGGAAGCGATGGAGGAGTCTAAAGAAAGAATTCTGAATGAGATTGATTAAATATTTAGAGTGCATACTAGGTATGCAATGAGAAACAAACTACCTAGAGAGGTTAATGTTAGATTCACCAAGAAAGCAATAGAAACAGAGATATTGCAGAAAGCAAGAGATAACCCGATGAAGTATAAAGGGAAAGAAATAGTAGTGTTAAAACAAATCCCGAGAAGATTTAGAGAATTAAGAAGAGAATACCAGTTTGTGACAAAGTGTTTAATTAAAAAAGAAGTGAACTTTAGATGGCTGATACCTGAGGGAATGACCAGGCAGGATCAAAGGCATAGACTAGATTCAATAGAGAAGGCAGAACAATTTTATGGTCAATATCTGGGATTGCAAGAGGAAGAGAGGCTGAGAGAGGAGAGAGAGGTTAGATGCCAGGAAGAGCTTATGGCAGAGAGAGATTTTCAACAAAAAGATGGTGTAAGGGAAAGGGAACAGGAGGAAATAATAATAAAAAAAGGAGCAAGGGCAAAAGAATCAAGAGAGACAAGAATGACTAGAACAGCAAATCCCATCTACAAGTAAAATCATGGAAGAACTAAAATTAGTGTCAATTAATATAAATAGATTGAATTCGGCAATAAAAAGGAAAAGAACTTTTAGTAAATAAGAGAAACTAAAATTGGACATAATTTGTTTACAGGAAGTCCACATCAAAAAGCAACATAAAAAAATTATTGGAATATCCAAAAATTGGAAAATTATATACCTTGCTTCCACATCAAAGCAAAAGAGGTGAAGCACTTTATATTAAAGAGGCAATAAAAGCTAAACAAATCTTTATGGATGAGAAAGGGAGGATTCTAATGGTGGCGATAAAGATGAACTATAAGCACCAAATGACAACCAAGAGGATTTTTATGGTAAATTACATAGAAAAATAATAGAATTGGAGTATGAAAACATGCAATTTTAATGCAATTGTGGATGCAGATTTGCAGTATAAAACTAGAAAAATAAATAAAAAACTAGGAAAACAATCCCAAAAACCTTTTTTAAAATGGTGGAAGAGCTAGGTATCCAAGATGCTTGGTGAAGAATATCCCTGGAGAAAAATCAATATACATTTTATTTAAATAGACATATGTCTTGGTCCAGAATAGATATGATGTGGATATCAGCTGAGTTAATATCTAGCATACAAGAAATAAATATTGGAACAAGTACATGAGTGGATCATAATCTGGTGAAAGTTACATGGAGGGGACAAAAAAAGAAGCTAAGATGGACAATGAATCAAGCAATATTAAAGAAAAGGAATTTATACAATTTATGCAAAGAGAGTTGGCTTTTTTCTTCAAAGAGAATAGAAAAGAAGAAACTTCACTACAGAAGCATGTATTAGAGGACTGGCTATAACATATGTGGGAAAGAGAAATAGAAAAAAGAGACAAGCTCAAAAGAAATTAGAAGAAGAATAGAATAGAATAGAATAGAACAGAACAGAACAGAACAGAACAGAACAGAACAGAACAGAACAGAACAGAATAGAATTCTTTATTGGCCAAGTGTGATTGGACACACAAGGAATTTATCTTGGTGCATACGCTCTCGGAGTACATAAAAGAAAAGATACATTTGTGAAGAATCATAAGGTACAACACTTAATGATAATCATAGGGAAACAGTCAATATAAATCTTAAGGATACCAGCAACAAGGTTACAGTCATACAGTCATAAGTGGGAGGAGAAGGGTTATAGGAGCAATGAGAAGATTAATAGTAATACAGACTTAGTAACTAGTTTGACAGTGTTGAGGGAATTATTTATTTAGCAGAGTGATGGCATTCAGGAAAAAACTGTTCTTGTGTCTAGTTGTTCTGGTGTGCAGTACTCTATAGCGTCGTTTTGAGGGTAGGAGTTGAAACAGTTTATGTGCAGGCTCTTTTTGACTCGTGCAGTATACAGGTCCTCAATGGAAGGCAGGTTAGTAGTAATTGTTTTTTCTGCAGTTCTAATTATCCTTTGAAGTCTGTGTCTGTCTTGTTGGGTTGCAGAACCAAACCAGACAGTTATAGAGGTGCAGATGACAGACTCAATAATTCCTCTGTAGAACTGTATCAGCAGCTCTTTGGGCAGTTTGAGTTTTCTGAGTTGGCACAGAAAGAACATTTTTTGTTGTGCTTTTTTGATGACTTTGATGTTGGATGTCCATTTTAGGTCATGAGATATGGTAGAACCTAGAAATTTGAAGGTCTCTACTGTTGATACTGTGTTGTCTAGTATTGTAAGCAGTGGTAGTATGGGCGGGTTTCTCCTAAAGTCCACCACCATTTCTACGGTTTTGAGTGTGTTCAGTTCCAGATTGTTCTGGTCGCACCACGAGAATAGTTTTTCAACCTCCCATTTGTATGCGGATTCATCATTGTCTTGAATGAGACTGATCACTGTTGTGACATCTGCAAACTTCAGTAGTTTAACAGATGGATCATTTGAGATGCAGTCATTGGTATATAGAGAGAAGGGAAGTGGAAAGAGCACACAGCCTTGTGGGGCTCCTGGTACTTCTTGTGGGGCTCCTGGTACAGGTATCTGATGTGATTCTGCTTAGCTTCACCTGCTGCTTCCTGTCTGTTAGGAAGTTAGAAATGGAACTACAAAAAGACCTGCAAAAAAAGAATATAAAAAATCAGATGGACTTGAAAAAACATAAGCTGAACTTAATAGAAAAAGAAGATTTAGCACAAAAAATTAAGAGTTCTAAACAAAACTTTTTTGAAAATGCAAATAAACCAGGAAGATGGTGGGTATATAGATTAAAAAAGGAAAAAGAAAAGAAATTGATTCACCAATTAATAGATGATGACGGGACTTTATATTGTCGAAATGATGAAAAAAAGAAAATGATTCATGATTACTATGAAAAATTATATGAACAAGAGATAATTTCAGAAGAAAAAATAGAACAATACTTCGAAAAAGCCGAACGATTCACAGTACCAGAAACATGTAAAATGGCATTAGAGGAAAGAATAACAATGATGGAATTGACAGAAGCAATTAAAAGACCAAAAAATGGCAAAACGTTATAAAAAGCACTTCAAAATGTTATAAGCAATTCAATGTTGGAAGTATTCAATTAATTACTGTAAGAGGTGAAAATACCAAATTCATGGCTGAAAGAAGACTCAGATTTGCAGCTATAGACCGATATCCCTGTTGAATGTGGATTATAAAATATTCACTTCAATAATGGTAGAAAGATTAAAGAGATTTTTAAACAAATTCATACATACAAATCAAAATGGATTTCTACCTAAGAGACAAATTAAAGACAATATGAGGATAATTCTGAACACATTGGAATATTTTGAAGCACATCCAGAGAAACAAGTGGCGTTGATCTTCCTTGATGCACAGAAGGCATTCAATAATATGAACTGGCAGTTTATGCTGATGCAATTAAAAGCTATGGGTTTTGGGGAGAGATTAATTAATATGATCACGACAATGTATTATAAACAATCGGCAAAACTGATGGTAAATGGAGATATGACTGAAAAGGTTAATATTATGAAAAGCCCAAGGCAGGGATGTCCTCTGTCCCCATTACTATTTGTATTGATGTTGGAGGTATTAAACAGAAATATAAGACAGGATAAGGTGATAAAAGATATGGAAATAAAAAAGGAAGAATCATTCGCAGATGATTTGGTGCTTATTTTAGAAGATTTACAAGAAACAGGGCCAAAATTGTTAAAAAGAATAGAAGAATATGGTGAGGTGGCAGGATTGAAAATTAATAAGGAAAAAACCAAGATACTAGTGAAAAATATTACCGAGAAACAGAAAAAAGAGTTAATGAAGAGATTAGATATTCAGATCAGGGATGGTTTCTAAATTTTTTTACTATCAGTTCTGTGGGCATGGCTTATTTTGTGGACATGGCTTGATGGTCATGTGGCAATTCTTTAGGATTTAGCAGAGGTACTGGTCTACCAGGCTTTTAACTGCTTGCAGAGCTGTACCGGTCTACTCATTTATTTTTGCAGGCACTGATCTACCCATTTATTTTTGCAGGCACTGATCTACTCATGTATTTTTGCAGATACTGGTCTACTCATTTGTTTTTGGAGGCACTGGTCTACCACCAAACTGCCTTTTACCACTGATCAGCTGTAGGGCGGCCCTTTGAAGCCCTGCGGCAAGAGTTTAAAAAGTTTTTTTCCTTACAGCCCATCAGCTGGGACTCAGGAGGCAGCAATAGATTGGGGGTGGGGCCAAATAAAAGGTAAGAATAATGTGGGGGGCGGGGGGGGCAGAACCAGTTCGGTGATGTCATATCATCACCTCTACCAGTTCAGCAGAACCAGGAGGAACCGGGAGGAACCGGGCAGAAGCACCACTGATTCAGATCACAAAGAAAGTAAAATATTTAGGAATTTAATTAACAGCAAGATGTGTAACGATTAAGGAAGATAATTACTATAAGCTGATCAAACAAAAATAGATTTGGAGAAATGGAAAAACTTGTAATTATCATTAACAGGAAGAATAGGTACAATTAAGATGAACATACTACCGAGGTTTTTGTTCCAAACAATCTGATAAAATTGGAGAAAAAATATTTTGAAGATTTTAATAAAATAATAGTGAAATACATTTGGCAGGGGGGAAATGCAAGAATTAATCTAATAATGCTATAAGATGCAAGAACTAGAGAGGGTTTGGATTACCAAATTGGGAATTATATTATGAGGCAGCAGTGTTAACATGGATGAAAGAATGGATTGTATTGAGAAATACAAAGCTATTGACATTGGAGGGACATGACTTGCAATTGGGTTGGGATGCCTTCTTATGGTATGGGGAAAGTAAGATATGCACTTATTTTCAAAGACATTATATAAGAAATGCTTTATTATTAGTATGGGAGAAAATCAGAGAACAACACTATTTGAAGATACCAATTTGGCTTTTGATTATGGAGGCACTTATACATCCAAATATTATTAATATGGGAAATATTGTTAGATATAAAGATATTTTGACTGAAAAGGGGTAATTTAAAACAACAATTGAAAAAACAAGGGATTGATATGGTTTGCTATACACAACTGCAAATACAATCTAGCTATGAAAAAGCTGCTAAATTATATGGTTTCCAAATGGAATTGACAGAACTGGATAAGATACTAACAGGAACAGAAGAGAGGGCAATAAAAAATTGTATAGTTATCTATTGCATATTAAGTTAAAAGAAGAACAAGTGAAAGAGACAATGATAGCATGGGCAAACATTTTTGGTTACATGATAGAGTTAGATAAATGGCAACAATTATGGGATAGAAATTATAAATTAACAATGTCAAGTGCATATAAGGAAAATTTGTACAGGATATTTTATAGATGGCATTTATCACCGGAAAGATTGGCAAAAACATTTAAAGACAAATCAGCTAGATGTTGGAAGTGCCATCAAATTGGTTGTTGTTGTTAGTTGCGAAGTTGTGTCTGACCCATTGCGACCCAATGGACAATGTTCCTCCAGGCTTTTTCTGTCCTCTACCATCCTCTGGAGTCCATTTAAGCTCATGCCTACTGCTTCAGTGATTCCATCCAGCCACCTCATTCTCTATTGTCCCCTTTTGCCCTCAATCATTTCCAGCATTAGGCTCTTCTCCAATGAGTCCTTCCTTCTCATTAGGTGGCCAAAGTATTTAAGTTTCATCTTCAGGATCTGACCTTCTAAAGAGCAATCAGGTTGATCCCCTCTAGGACTGACCAGTTTGATCACCTTGCAGGCCAAGGGACTTGCAGGAGTCTTCTCCAGCACCATAGTTCAAAAGCCTCAATTCTTTGACGCTCAGCCTTCCTTATGTTCCAACTTTCACAGCCATACATTGGGATACATGCAACTGGGAAAACCATAGCCTTGACTATTGTTGGCAGAGTGATGTCTCTGCTTTTTTGTATGCTGTCTAGATTTCCTCCCCAGGAGTAAGCGTCTTTTAATTTCTTGGCTGCAGTCCCCATCTGCGGTGATCTTGGAGCCCAGGAAAATAAAATCTGTCACTACCTCCATTTCTTCCCCATCTATTTGCCAGGAATTGAGAGGGCTGGATGTCATGATCTTAGTTTTCTTAATGTTGAGTTTCAAGCCAACTTTTGCACTCTCCTTCTTCACCTGCATCAAGAGGCTCTTTAGTTCCTCTTTACTTTCTGCCATTAGAGTGGTATCATCTGCCTATCTGAGGTTGTTGATATTTCTCCCGGCAATCTTAATTCCAACTTTTGATTCATCTAGCCCCGCCTTTCTCATGATGTGCTCTGCATATAAGTTAAATAGGCTGGGCGACAGTATACAGCTGGACTCCTTTCCCAATTTTGAACCAATCAGTGGTTCTGTGTCCAGTTCTCACTGTTGTTTCTTGACCCCTCGTATAGGTTTCTCAAGAGACAAATAAGATGGTCTGGTACTCCCACCTCTTTAAGAACTTGCCACAATTTGTTGTGATCCACACAATCAAAGGCTGTAGCATAGCCAATGAAGCAGAAGTAGATGTTTTTCTGAAACTCCCTAGCTTTCTCCATGATCCAGCATATGTTTGCAATTTGATCTCTAGTTCCTCTGACTCTTCAAAGTCCTGCTTATACTTCTGATAGTTCTTGAATCACTTACTGCTGGAGCCTACCTTGTAGGATTTTAAGCATAACCTTACTAGCATGTGAAATGAGTGCAATGGTGCAATAGTTTGAACATTCTTTGGCATTGCCTTTCTTTGGAATTGGAATGTAAATTGATCTTTTCCAATCCTGTGGCCACTGTTGAGTTTTTCAAATTTGCTGGCAAATTGAGTGTAGAACGTTTACTGCATCGTCTTTTAAAATTTCAAATAGCTCAGCTGGAATACTGTACCCTCCACTAGCTTTGTTGTTGCTCAGATTTCCTAATTTGACTTCATGTTCTAAGATGTCTGCCTCGAGGTCAGTGGCTACCCATCGTGGTTATCAGGAATGTTAAGCTCATTCTTTTATAGTTCTTCTGTGTAATTTTGCCACCTGTAAGGATTGCCTCTCCTCCCAACTTAAGAAAGTAAAAACTCTTGAAATGTAGTATTTCAAAAGGACCCCTTTATTAAGCAGAAGTGATAGCAATGGATTCAAAGTAACATCTGAATACCCTTTGGCAAGACAAAGCAGTAGAGACCCCTCTCTTAAACCAGAATTCAGATTTTAGCCAATACACAACTGTGAAGATGTTTTCTTTACCAGCTGCCCTGAGAATCGGATAAGTATGCATTCACATCGTTTCTCCTTTATCCTTTAAAGTGAAACAGCCCACATGGCTGTCATAAACATTCCTCAATGTTAAGGGGATCTCAGGGCTCTTTGGCGCCAGGATATAGGTTGTAAAGTATCTGTTGACACAGGCAATGCTAATAAATTGAATCCAACTCTCCCCCTTCTCCCAATTGAATGGCAGTATCACTTTTAGGGATCTGACATGCTACCTTCTTTAGAAAACGAAAGGGTCCACCTGTGAAAAAGTATAAACAAAAAATTCATGATAGTATATTAATAAGGTTTGTTAGGGTATTGGGAGTGAAATTTTCTCAGTAAGGTTGAAGCCCTAACATGGTGTTTAGCCACCCATTCATTGTTGGCTGAGGGTAAATGTTTCCAAGCAACTAAGTATTGGATTTTCCTCTGTGGATCCTAGAGCCAAGGATTTCCTTGATTTCAAAATGTTGTTCACCTTCAATCATGATAGGAACAGGTAGTGTAGATGCAGGTGGTCTGAGGGATGAGATTACTTCTCGCTTGAGTAAACTAATGTGGAATACTGGTTGGACTTGCCTGCGTGTCTTTGGAAGGAGTAATTCAACTGCTACTGGATTGATGACCCTAGTGATAGGGAAAGGTCCAATGAAATTTACCCCTAGTTTCTTTGATGGCTGTAATGATTTCAGGAATTTTGTAGATAAGTATACTCTATCTCCAACATGGAAAGGTTTGGGTTTCATCCTTTTCTTGTCAGTTGGATTTTAAAAGCCTCTCCAGCTTCCTTTAAGGCTAATCTAATCACTGGCCATGTGTTTTGCAAATTATCCATTCACTCCTGAAGGGATGGCGGGTTCTTCTGTAGGTAGTTCAGCCACGGGGCTGAAATCCTGGCCTGTCGCTACTCTAAAAGGGGTAAATCCAGAGCTTGAGTGTACATAATTATTAAATGCAACTTCAGGAAAAGGTAAAAGTTCAGTCCAGTTATCCTGTTGAAAATTAATAAAACATCTTAAATATTGATCTAGCACTGAGTTCAGTCTTTCAGAATTCCCATTAGTACACGCATGATGTGACAAGCTCAACCGCTGGCCAGTATCAAGTAAGTCCAAAAATGCCATCCAAAATTTGGAGGTGAATTGAACCCCTCTGTTGGAGATGATCTTTTGTGGAGCTTCATGAAACCGATAAATGTGTATTAGGAATAATTTGGCTAAGCTTTTAGCAGTTGGGATCTTTTGGCAAGGTATAAAATGTACCTGTTTTGAAAACAGGTCTGTCACGACCCAAATTACAGTATTTCTCGCACTGTCTGGCAATTCTACAATGAAATCCATAGCAATCTCTCTCCATAGTGCTGAAGGCTCGGCTACTTTCTGCACGAGACCTGGGTTTTTCCCTGGCGTCTTTTTGCTGCTGCACAAATGAGACAGCTAACTACATAGCTTTCTATGTCCTTTTTTAGTGATGGCCACCAAAATTGTCTTTTAATTAGGTGTAAAGTTTTCACAAAACCAAAATGTCGAGCTAATTTGGAGTTGTGATACCTTGCCATTAAGCATAGTCTTTGGCTAGCTGGAACATATAACTTCCCTCCCACTCAAGCCAAGTCTTCTTTCATCAGACAGCTGGATTTGTTGTTTAAAAACCATTCATCAGTGGCCAATGCTTGTTTAAAAGTTTGGGTGGTGTCATTGTCCGTCAACTTTTCTCATTTTGTCTGGGATCTGGTAATTACTTTAGCAGCTAGTTGATTGTTTTGCACTATGGGTTTGATTACACCTGACTTCGCATTATTATATTGCGGTTTTCTGGATAGCGCATCTGCCAGAAAGTTTTTTTTCCCCGGGGAGGTATTTTAGAGTAAAATCAAACCGTTTAAAGTACTGAGCCCATCATACTTGTTTTGGGGAGAATTTCCTTGGGGTCTTTAGGGCTTCTAGATTTTTATAATCAGTGAATGAAGGGTTAGGGTTAGGGTTAGGGTTAACCCTAACCCTAACCTTCCAAGGGGAGGTATAAGCCATCATAGACATTGACTGTACCAGATGCCTGATCAGCCTCCCCATACTCCAACATCTAGGGATAGGCACAAGACCCCTAGTGTGTCCCATCCATTTTGAACAGGTTGATGGGACATTGATAGGTGGAGCCCCTGCCACATTAGTCACATAACTTGTTAGACTGGAGATGGGGTGCCACAGAGAGCTCATCTGATTTGTCATAGCTCCCAAAATGATTGAGTCAATCATATTGGGCCTTGCTTGGCTAGACAAATGGGGACCCACTATCATGTGGGAAGATGGCTACCAAAAGCTAAAAATAGGCATTGGCCCACTGCGACCCATCAAATCAGACAGTTGCCAAAAGGCAACAAACCCCAGCAGCTCCAGAAAGGGGGAATGCAGCACCCACCACAGAGAAACCTCCCAGCAGCCCACAGGTGCCAAGGGTGTACCGAGATCTGTCAGATGTCTTTAGCGAGCAAGATTGGAACTTCCTCCCCCTTCACCACCCAACAGATTGCGCAATTGAGTTCATGCTGGGGGCAAAGCTACCTAAAACAAAGATGTACTCTATGACTCCAAAAGAAATGGCCAAGTTAATAAAATACGTCAATGTCAACCTATCACAGGGTTTCATCCAGCCTGCCAAATCCAGAGTGGCAGCCCCCATACTATTTAAAGCAGTGGTTCTCAACCTTCCTAATGCTGCGACCCTTTAATACAGTTCCTCATGTGGTGACCCCCATCCATAAAATTATTTTCGTTGCTACTTCATAACTGTAATATTTTACTACCGGTTCTGTGGGTGTAGCTTATTTTGTGGGCATGGCTCGGAGGTCATGTGACCGGGTGGGCATGGCTAGCTGGTCATGTGACCGGGTGGCCATGGCTATGTGTATAGGGACTACTCAGAGGGCTGAAAAAAGTCATTTCTGACAGGACCTTGCACTTTTGACTGGTCCTCACACTTATGACCATCCTCACATTTATGCTGGTGCAGCATTCTTAACAACCATGTCACTCATTTCACAACTGCTTCTCTTCACCATGGTGAAAGATAGGACAAAAACATAAAATGTGAGGACAGTCGTAAGTTTGAGGACTGGTCAAAAGTGCGAGGACCAGTCAAAAATTACTTTTTCAGCCCTCTGAGTAGTCCATGTACATAAAAGGATACAGCAATAGAGAGGGATGAAGGAAGGGAAGGGAAATTAGAGTAGGAGTGAGGGTAAGAGAGGGGGAAAGAGAGGAGGAGAAGGAGAAAGGAAGAGGAAGTAGGGAGGAGAAGAGGGGGGGAAGAGAAAGTAAGAAGGAAAGAAAAGAGAGAGGGTAGGTTTGAGGAGAAAGATTGCTGTACAATAAAAAAGATGAAAAGGAAGAAAACCAACCCCAAACAAATATAAAGATATTAGATAAAGAATGAATTGTTAAACTTTAAAGAATAAAAGAGAACAAATATGAATAAATAGCAATAATTAGAAACACACATACAAACATACAGTGTATTTTCTTTGAACAGAGTATTTGTCCGGTTCACAAATTTAAACAGTGTTCAGTCATTTCACTTAAATTTACAATTTCTATATTTCCTTTTTGCCATATTTATTCCTCATCTATTTTTTTAAAAAACCAATATTACCCTTCATCCTCATCTCTAATCTTAATCAATTTCAATTTTTCCCTTCTATTCTATATTACATCCCTTCTCATTGTCATCTATTTTTATATCCATCCTCACATTGGTTAATTATGTAATTATGTAATACAGTTGTTTAATACAAATTCAACATTTTAATATAAATCAATTAGTTCTATAACTATCTTTTTTGTATATTAATTAATATGAACATGAATATTTCAATTATTTCCATGCAATCCAATTTCTTACAAATCAATTAATTATATTTACCAATAATAATAAACCAGATAATTTCCCCCATATATTCCTGCAACCCACAACTTAACCATTTCTACTTTCAACACAATATACAATTAATAGTATCTCAATTATTACAATTCCCTAGTTAAATAGAGCTTTTTTTCTTTTGTGTTTTAAAATCTTGAACCTCCTCTTTTGCTCTAAAGTTCCCATTGTTTGCAGTTTTCCACCTACCTTTTTGATGAGGAAAAAGAAAAAAATCTCTCTCTGCCTCATTATATCATGTTGCAGCAAAGACTCTGCTTTTCAGCATAGCTAGGGGGGGGGGGAAATCTGCACCTCTTTGCAGCTAGCAACAGAGCCCAGTGCAAAACAGCTGAGAGCAAATCAGCTGAGAGTTGGGAGGCTGATCAAATCAACTTATGATAATTAACCTATGCTGAAGCTGAAAGGGGCTGTTTTTTCTATTTTTGCAGGCATCGGTCTACTCATTTGTTTTCTTTTAACACTGATCAGCTGTAGGGCGGCCCTTTGAAGCCCACGGCAAGAATTTAAACAGTTTTTTTCCCTCTAGCCATCAGCTGGGACTCAGGAGGTGGGGTAAGCAACCGGCAATCCAACAGAGGCAGAGGGTGAGGGTGAGTGAAGGTGTGGGAGGGTGGTGGTGAGAGACGGCTTTGGCAACCCCTGTGAAATGGCTGTTCGACCCCCAAAGGGATTGTGACCCCCAGGTTGAGAACCACGGTTCTACTCCTTCTTTCTCTCTCTATTGCTGTATTCATTTTCATAGTTCAAATTCAAGTCCTTATAATGTCTCTTTTTTTTCCTTTTTTCTTTCCAAATAGTGTCCAATTCAAATATTCATTTGAACCATTCCAGTTCCAATCTTTGTTCTTTCCACTTCGTGCTCCAGCTGTTTGAACAAACACTCCTCCAGTATTTTCTCATGATGGTCTACATAAACTTAATGCGATGCTTTCATTTCACCAGTAGATGTCTCTCTCCAATTCACAAATCTCCTGACAACAAAGTATCCATTGTAAATCCACAAAGATTATTACTTCCTCTTTTCCAAATTATATCCTTTTGTTGTTTAAAGAATATTTCTCTGTTGTCTTTTTCTTATCTTATTTTTAATTTCTTCCAAGTCCAGTTTTAAATCCAGGTGGAAGGTTCCTTTTAGGGCTTTAGTTTTAAAGTTCCTCTTTTTAAAAAGTTCCTCCACTTGAATTCCCAAGTGCCAATTAGCCACTAATTACTCGTTGGGACTTCTTTCAAGCTTTAAATTTTTTTTTTCTTCTTACCTGTGAGTTGGCCAATCACTCACCCAGTAACAATACTCTGTTCAATCTCCACTCCTGCTCAAATCTTAGTCCAGTTGCCCCAGCTTGTAGCGGTCATAATGGCTGCCTCCCCCGGAGTCAAAGAGCTGCCTCCGACCTTCTGAGGAAACTTGCCTGTTCCTCTTGTTCCTCTGAGGTGCCTCTCTCACTCCCCCATCCCTCCAAGATGGTTCTGGTCCAAAGGACACCCCCCCCCCCAGTGGTTTCTCTGGCTGGATTTCCGCAAAGCTCATTGGAGCTTCATTATTTCCCAGCCAGTATCACCATGACGCTCCCGGTTTCTGCCTAGTTTTACATGTTCTGCTTTGGTCTCAGTATATATTAAAATGTCATCCAAGTAGACCAGGACCCCCTTATACAAATGCTGATATAGCACTTCATTTATTAATTGCATAAAAACTACAGGGGCTCCTTGTAACCCAAAAGGGAGCACCCTGAAATGGTAGAACCTGAGGGGGATGTTAAATGCCATTTTCCACTCGCCCCCTTCCTTAATTCTGACACAGTAGTAAGCCTCCCTTAAGTCCAGCTTTTTAAAAAAATTGCTTTTAGCGAGGTGTGCTACCATATCTTTCATAAAGGAGAGGGGGTAATGTTCTCCATACTGATCATATTCAAATTTATAAAATCAACACAAAGACATTTTGAGCCAACTTTTTTCTTCTTCTCAATAACACTGGAGCTGCGATTTTTAATCAGGTTGGCTTGATGAAACCCCTTGCTAGGTTTTTCTCAATCAATGTTCTCAGTTCTTCAAACTTCCTTGGTGACATGGTGTACATCTTGGGTTTAGGGAGTTTAGTGCCAGGTATGATTTTTATCCCACAGTTGGTGGCGCAGTGGGGAGGGAGCTCGTCTGAGGCTTTTTCGCTAAAAACTTCAGCAAAATCCTTGTATTCTATGGGTATGCCTGTCACTGCGTTCTTGTATTTCCCAGCTGAGCTGTCATTTTTGGTCT
>WNWU01013349.1:1363930-1400193 GCA_012654045.1 Ptyas mucosa | reverse complement strand
AGTATTAAGTGCGCAAGCGTGCATTCTTTTCTAGCCTCCATTCCTATGTTTCTTACTCCTTTGTTCTCCTGCCAAGAGGTGAGGCAGGAACACTGGCAAGATGTAGCCAATTAATTAGATAGTAAGAGTTATCTTTATTTTTTTTACTTTTACAATAAAATGAGTTTTATTAGAAATACTTCTTCCGGTTTTATTTTCTTAATGTATACATTCAAGGAGAAGCCTCGGTCCAAACCTCTAAACCAGGGTGTGATTATCCCAGAGCCAGGGTGGGATCAATCAACTCCCTGACAATGCCCTTAGTTGGCATGGCGTGAATATTTCTCGGTTCGCTTCCCACAGTTTCTTTATGTGGATTCTCAGCAAAAGTCACGTGCATCTGAAATTTTATGATGCCTTGTTTCCAATTGATTTTGGGGTTCCATTTTTCTTCATATTTCCTCGTGGCTTATGATGTCTATATATAGAGGCTTGCTGGCAAAAGAAGCTTGCTCCTCCCCTGCTATTGACCCATCTAGTTGGCAGAAAGCGATGGGGTTTTTCAGCTTTCTTACGTTAATCCCCAACTTCCCTACTAGGGTTCGGCTGATCAAACAACAGGTGCACCCTGAGTCCACTAGAGCAGAGATATTTATCTCCCTGTTTCAGTTTGGAATAAATATTCTTAAGGGGAGGGTAAGCAGTTTAATTGGTTTGCTTACCAGTGGTTCATCTTCTGGATCACTTCCGAATGAGTATGATTCCTCCTGCTGAGATGCTAGGGTTTCCTCCCAAAGAGGGGGGGGGATGGAAATTCTATGATCTCCCTGCTCCCCAGAGCTGTTAAGATTTTCCAAAGTTTCCATCACCAATTGGGTTATATGCCTCTTCAGACAATCCTCCCTCAGTGGTGCTTCCATTAGTTCCCCCTGGTCAGTGAGGGCTTCTAGTTCCAGTTTCCACCCCTGTTTTCAGTTGCTGCCACTGAGGGTGACTCCTTTGGTTCTCTCATCCAAGCCATCTTTCTTCCCAATGCCAATTCACCATAAGGGCTTTTCAGGATTCTCCAGCGTTACCTCATCCTCTCCAATGGGGTGGACGAAACAGACATCCAACTGGGTAGTGGTTGATGTGTCCCCCCAGCATTCGGCTTCTCCCAGTTCTCTGCTTCATTTTGACATGGTTTGCAAGGTCCCCTCAGTAGAGTGAAGATTGCTTCTCTGGGTTGACCATTTTGCAGATGTTGCTTTCTGTAAGGATTGTGTCTCCTCCCAATTTAAGAAAGTAAAAACTCTTGAAATGTAGTATTTCAAAAGCATTACTTCTGTTTTTATTAAGCAGAAGTGACAGCAATGGATTCAAATCAACATCTGAATACCCTTAGACAAGGCAAGTAGGATAAAGCAGTAGAGAACCCTCCCTTAAGCCAGAATGCAGATTTTAGCCAATTCACAAGTGTGAAGATGTTTTCTTTACCAGCTGCCCTGAGAACCGGATAAGTATGTATTCACATCGTTTCTCCTTTATCCTTTAAAGTGAAACAGCCGACATGACTGTCATAAACATTCCTCAACGTTAAGAGGATCTCAGGGCTCTTTGGCGCCAGGATATAGGTTGTAAAGTATCTGTTGACACAGGCAATGCTAGTAAATTGAATCCAACTCTCCCCCTTTTCCCAATTGAATAGCAGTATCACTTTTAGGGGTCTGACACCATCTCTTCTTAATATCTTCTGCCTCTGTTAGGTCCCTGACATTTTGGCCCACTATCATGCCCATCTTTGCATGAAACATTTCCTTCATAGCTCCAATTTTCTTGAAGAGATCTCTGGTCCATCCTATTCTATTGTTTTCTTCTATTTCTTTGCACTGTTCATTTAAGAAGGCATTCTTATCTCTTCTAGCTATTCTGTAGAATTCTGCATTCAATTGGGTGTATATGTCTCTTTCTCCCTTGCCTTTCACTTCCCTTCTTTTCTCACCTATTTGCAAAGTTTCCTCAGACAGCCATTTTGTTTTCTTGATTCATGGATCTTACATTTCAAATCTACGGAGAATAGATCTTTACAGCATCTGACTTTCTTTTCACCACCAGAAGCATCCACAGATGAGTGTCTTTTCGGCTTTGGCCCAGTCGCTTCACTCTTTCTGGTGCTACTAGTACTAGCCGTCTGCTCTTCCCCAGTAGCATATTGAACACCTTCCGACCTGAGGGTCTCATCTTCCAGGGTCATATCTTTTTTTCCTTTTGGTACCATCCATGGGGTTTTCATGGCAAAAGATACTGGAGGGGGTTGCTATTTCCTTCTCCAGTGGATCACGTTTTGTCAGAGCTTTCTCCTATGACCTGTCTGTCTTGGGCACGACATAGCTCATAGCTTCATTGAGCTACTCAAGCCCCTTCAGCATGACAAGGCAGTAATCCATGAAGGAGGTGCCATCAGATCCCGGGGTCATATTATAATATGTGGTGGACATGTGTAGAAGCAAAAAAATATTGGGCAAAAATTCATATGTGGATTGTCACAATATTCATGAACTGGAATGGAGACATGGTAACAAGGTAACAATGAATAGGCATAGCAACTAAGTCAGCCATTGAGGGCTATTTGAAACTGAAACAGTTTAGAGCCTGGGCATGGCTTAGCAAACAAGTCTGAACTAATCTGTTCTGAACTCTGAACAAAAACTGATCTCTACTCTCTTCCACATTGGAAGAATCTGCTGTTAATATTGTAAATTTATTTCATGTGTTATTATGTATATAAAGAAGCTAATGAATCCTGCTGAATCAGTTTGCCGGTGTGTGCTTTCTGGATTTGATTTTGCAACAAACTCTGACAGGTTATGGGCCCAGACCACACAGAAAGATTGAATTGTAATTAAGCTGAGAGACTGCCTGTGTTTAAAAGGAGAAACAAGGCAGAGAAAGCTTGCAGGATGGCTGCTGTTGAAGTTGAGAAAGTTCTCAGTCTCATTTGGCACAGAATAATTATATTATCTGGGCTGCAAAGATGGGGTGTTTCTGAAGGCTAAGGAGCTCTGAGATATTGTTGTTAATTCACCCCAGGCACCATTGGGGCAGTTGCAGAGCAGAGGCAGCATGATAAGGCAATGGCCTACATCATCTTAAGTTTAGAAGATGAACAATTTATCAATGTAACTTCCTGCAACTTCTGGCTGAAGTTGAGAAGTGTGCATGTGTGTGTATCAGCAAGCAATATTGTGCTATTGTCAAGAAAATTATACAGAGCCCATTTGTAACCAGGAGAATCTGTAGAACATTATTTTGAACAAATGCAATAGGCATAGTAACTAAGTCAACCAATGAGGTCTATTTGGAAACTGAAACAGTTTAGGACTTGGGCATGGCTTAGCAAACAAGTCTGGATTAGTCTGCTCTGAACTCTGAACAAAAACTGATCTCTCCTCTCTGCCATGAATCTGCTGTTGGTATTGTAAATTTACTTCATGTGTTATTATGTATATAAAGAAGTTAATGAATCCTGCTGAATCAGTTTACCTGTGTATGTTTTCTGGATTTGATTTTGCAACAAACTGACATGATTGGAGAAGATGACACAACAATATATTGATCTCAAACCTGATTTATTCTTGTTGGGGATTTACCAGAAATGTATAGTAAAGAAAATGTATATTTGATTATGTATATTATGTAATAACTGCAGCTAGAATTGTATTTGCACAAAATTGGAAAAGTGAAGAGATCCCTATGGATGAAAAATGTGATTAAGAAAATATTAGAATGTGGAGAAATGAATAGATGAATACTTGCAATTAAAGGAAAGGAAGAATCTGTCTATTATAGTATATGGGAGTTATTTTATCAATGGTTAGAGAATAAATATGAAAATTAGAAATAAAAGCGGAGGAGTGAAATATCGAAAATATATTAGAAAGTCAAATAAGATAAGAAGAGAAATGTTACAACAGTAGATATGTTATGTATTAGTATTAATCCAATAGATATAAATAATGAATATGGTTGTAAATTTTAATGGTTGTACTCTGACGACACATTGTTTAATGAAAGATGAAATGTTTGTATTAAAAGAAAATTTATATATATATACACACAGAGAGAGAGAAATACACGCGCGCACGCGCACACACACACACACACGTACGAAACCTCTTGAATCTGCCAGTGCAAAGAATTATATCACATGCCCAATTTCACTGCCTTAAGAAATTGACCCTGGAAGAGGGATTTCCTTGCAACTGGAGTTTGTTATCCAGTCCAGTTTGTTTGTTTTTAACTCTTTTTCTTATTCTTATGTCATCCATATTTTTTCTGTGACAGTGTGTCTCCCTGCACTTTATATTGGACTCTTTGGCCACCACCATTTTTCAAAAAGTGCTTTCCTGATCAATTCTTTTTCTTCTGATTTCGGTCTGTGTTCCCAACTATTTTCTTTCCCAACTATTTTCTTGCAGCACTCTGGCAGCTAAAACAGGGGAGGGGAGGGTACCCGTTCCCCATTTTGTCTGTCAGGGTGGTGCAGAAGGCTGTCCAGGCCCATAATGGGGCATGGGGGGGGGCACAGACACACTGGATCAATGATGGGATTCAACCGATTTGTACCTATTCATTAGAACCAGTTGTTAACTTTCTAAGCAGTTCAGAGAAGTGGTTGTTGGAAGAAATCTCCTTTTGTTTTTTCCACTTTACAGGGCTAATCCTGTAAGGAAGGCAGGAAGGAAAAATTCTGTTGTTGTTTCTAGTCTAATCTTTATTGCCCTCTTATAGAAACTGCCTCTCAGTTAACCCTTATTACATTGTAACAGCTAAAGGTTTATGGCAGTATGCCGAGACTTACTGTCACCTGAGCTTCTCTGGAGTTTTTTTTTTCTTTGCTGGTACTTTGCTGGGGCTTGACTTTCTTAAAGGGGAATGATTGTTTTAAGCTTTTTAAACTACTGTTGGGAGGAAATACTTCCCTGTTGGAGTTCTTCCAGCCAGGATGCAATGATCAACACTTCGAAGAAATAATTGAATAACAAAGTAGAACTGCTGGAAAGAAGCTTTTAATGACAAGGAACCAAGATGACAGACATTCAGCAAGGTTTCTTGGCTAGCTAGAAAGATTGACATTCAAATATGAGTTTACATACCTTTTCTGAGTTTTGGTCTAAAACTGGTTTTTGGTGATGTTTAATTCTGTGCTTGGTGATGTTTAATCCTGTGTTTATTGATGGGATAATTTTCCCTACTCAGCTTTGTTTGGAAGGAAAAAGGTTAATCTCTGTTCCTGAAAAGAAGCAGGGTTCAGAAATCTGGCTAGTTCCTGTGTCTATTTGTTCTGGTAATTGATCTAACAAGCAACAGCTACTGTGTTTGCTCTTTTGCTACATTGTAGTGCTAATTGCATTCTTTGTAGTTTATTTATTTTATTTTATTTATTTGATTTGATTTATATACCGCCCTACTCCCGAAGGACTCAGGGTGGTGAACAGCCGGCAATAACATACATACATACAAAATTTAAAATAGAAATAAAATTGAATTAAATAGTTTGGCCCAGACAGACAGATTAAAACCCCAATCAATTTAAAACCAAATATTAAATTTAAGTATAGAAATATTAAAAATATTAAGATATTAAAACTATTTAAAATTATTTAAAAGAGGGAGAAGTTAGGCCAGGCCCGCGTGGTGAAATAAAAAAGTCTTTAGGGCACGGCGGAAGGTGCGCAGATCCAAGATCCTCCATATCTCCGGGGGAGCTCATTCCAGATAGTAGGTGCCCCCACAGAGAAGGCTCTCCCCCTGGGGGCTGCCAGCCGACATTGTTTGGCCAACGGCACCTGGAGGAGCCCCTCTCTATGGGAGCATACCGGCCGGTGGGAGGCTATTGGTGGTAGTAGGTGGTCCTGCAAGTACCTGGGTCCTAAGCCATGGAGCGCTTTGAAGGTGGTAACCAGAACCTTGAAGTGCACCCGGAAGACCACTGGGAGCCAGTGCAGCTCGCGCAGGAGGGGTGTTACATGGGAGTGCCACGTCGCTCCTGTTACCAACTGTGCAGCTGCACTCTGCGCCAGCTGGAGCCTCTGAGTGCTCCTCAAGGGGAGCCCCATGTAGAGAGCGTTACAATAGCCCAGGCGAGAGGTGACAAGGGCATGAGTGACCATACGTAAGGAGTCCCGATCCAGAAAGGGACGCAACTGGTGAATCAGGCAAACCTGATGAAAGATTCTCCCAGTCACGGCCGTCAGGTGCTCTTCTAAAGACAGCCATGAATCCAGGAGGATGCCCAAGTTGTGCACCCTCTCCGCGGGGGCCAATGATTCTCCCCCAATAATCAGCGATCGCGCCAGCTGACTATATCGGGACATCAGAGACCACAGCCACTTGGTCTTGGATGGGTTGAGCCTGAGCCTGTTCCTCCCCAATTAGGCTTATCTCAAGTGTTTACACTTGAGCTTGCCTGGGGTGTGAGCTCTGGCAATGAGCCAGATAAGGCTTGTGTTTTAGTTTTAAAAGGATTTAAACTGTTGTGATTTAATTATTTGTGTTGTGTTTGAATTTTTTCCTGCCTCATGGTTTCTTTTTCTATCTGGAGAGGGGGTCTTTCTTCACTGCTTTAGTGGTTCCTGGCACTGCCCTTTTGGGGTGTACTTCCAAGAGACAGGATGCAAACTTGGCACTGATTTTTTTACTGCCTTTCTGGGGGGGCATGTGATCTTTCATTTAATCTGGATGCTTTCCTTAGGATATCTTGTAAGGTGAGTGAGACCAGCCATGCTTGACAAACTTGGGAGGGCAGTGATATTTATTTATTATATTTATATACCACCTTTCTCCCGTAGGACTCAAGGCGGTGTACATTTTAAAAGATCATTCACATGTTCATGTTTATCCCCGCCTGTTGGAACATCAGGGTCTTGAGGGCACGGCGGAAAGCGCGGAGATCAGGGATATTCTGTATCTCTGGGGGCAGTTCATTCCAAAGGGTTGGAGCCCTCACAGAGAAGGCCCTCCCCCTGGGAGTCACCAGTCAGCATGATTTGACTGACGGTACCCTGAGTAGTCCCTCCCTGTGAGAACGAACTGGTTGGTGGGAGGCTATTGGTGGCAAAAGACGGTCTCGTAGGTACCCAGGTCCTAAGCCATGGAGCGCTTTAAAGGTGATGACTAACACCTTGAATCGCACCCGGAAGACCACCGGGAGCCAGTGCAGCTTACGCAAGAGAGGTGTTACATGGGCGTAATGAGTTGCACCCATAATCACCTGCGCAGCTACATTCTGGACCAGCTGGAGCCTGCAGGTGCTCTTCAAGGGGAGCCCCATGTAGAGAGCATTACAGAGTCCATATGGGAGGTGACTAGGGCATGAGTGACTGTACGCAAGGCATCCTGATCCAGAAAGGGACGCAACTGGCAGATCAGGCGAACCTGATAAAAGGCCCCCCCTGGCCACGGCTGTCATGTGCTCTTCTAAAGATAGCCGTGAATCCAGGAGGACACCTAAGTTGCGAGCCCTCTCTGTGGGAAGTAAGGTCTCATCCCCAATTGTCAGTGATGGTACCAGCTGACTATACCGGGATGCCGGAAGCCACAGCCACTCGGTCTTGGAGGGGTTGAGTCTGAGTTTGTTTCTCCCCATCCAGATCCGCACGGCCTCCAGGCAACGGGACATCCCAGTAAGGGCATCATTGGGGTGGTCCGGGGTGGAGATGTATAGCTGTGTGTCATCAGCATACTGATGAACACTCACCCCGAAACCACGGATGATCTCGCCTAGCAGTTTTACATAAATGTTGAATAAAAGGAGTGAGAGGACTGATCCTCGTGGCACCCCACAAATAAGGTGCCTCAAGGTCGACCTCTGCCCCCCAGCCAACACAAACTGTGAACGGTCAGAGAGGAAGGAGGAGAACCACCGAAGCACGGTGCCCCCTATTCCTAACCTCTCCAGCTGGTGCAGTAAGATACCATGATCGATGGTATCAAAAGCCGCTGAGAGATCTAATAGGACCAGGACAGAGGAACAACCTCTGTCCCGAGCCCTCCAGAGATCATCAACCAATGCGACCAATGCCGTTTCTGTGCTGTATCGTGGCCTGAAGCCCGACTGGTACAGATCCAGATAGACAGCTTCATCCAGGCATCGGGGTAGTTGTTGTGCCACCACACTCTCAACAACCTTCGCAACGAAGTGAAGATTGGGGACTGGACGATAATTTGATAATATAGTTGGGTCCAGGGAAGGCTTCTTGAGGAGGGGCTTCACAACAGCCTCTTTCAAGGCGGTGGGAAAGACACCATCACTCAGAGAAGCATTTATAATCCCCTGGAGCCAGCCTCGTGTAACCTCCTGGGAGGCCAGTACCAACCAGGATGGATACGGGTCCAATAAACATGTGGCAGCACTAAGCTTGCCCAGAATCCTGTCCACATCCTCAGGAGCCACAGAGTCAAACTCTTCCCAGATAACACTCTCAGGACCTACCCCCATCTCCTCCCCTGGAACTACCCAATCGGAGTCCAGGCCTTCCCGAATCTGAGCGACTTTATCATGCAGGAATTGCACAAAATCCTCAGCTCGATCCTGTAAGGGGTCTTCACGCACCCCCACCTGAAGTAGTGAGTGAGTCACCCTAAACAGCGCAGCTGGGCGGTTCTCTGCAGATGCAATAAGAGTGGAGAAGTAGCTAGACTTCGCCGCTTTTATCGCCACTAGGTAGATCTTGATATAAGATCTCACCTGTGTTCGGTCAGATTCAGATCGGCTTGTCCTCCAATCACTCTCCAGGCGTCTTTTCTGATGCTTCATCTCTCTCAGCTCCTCAGAAAACCAGGGAGCTAGTCAAGATCAGCATTGGGTCAGAGGCCGCAAAGGCACGACGCGGTCCAAGGCCCTAGTAGCTGCCCTGTCCCAGGCCACCACCAGGTCCTCAGTCGAGTTGTGAGCCAGAGTCTCAGGAAATGGCCCAAGCTCCGTCAGGAACCTCTCGGGGTCCATCAGGCACCTGGGAGGGAACCACTTGGTTGGTTCCATCTCCCTGCGGTTGGTGAAAGTGACCTGAAAGTCCATGTGAAGGAGAGAATGATCAGAACACGACAAGGGCTTGATGTCTAGATCCCCTATTCTTAGATCATTCAGCCACTGATCCGAGACAAAAATCAAGTCCAGAGTGTGATTCCCCAAGTGGGTGGGGCCTTGAACTACCTGGGTCAGGTCCATGGCCGTCATGGAAGCCATGAACTCCTGAGCCACCTCCGACATCTCACCAGCAGATGGCAGGTTAAAATCCCCCATAACAATGAGCCTGGGGGTTTCCACCGCCACCCCGGCTATAACGTCAAGCAGCTCAGGCAGGACTGCCGTCACGTGGCAGGGAGCCAGGTACGTGATCAGTAGACCCATCTGTATCCCCTGACCCCACTTCACAAGGAGGGACTCACATCCGGCTATCTGAGGAACAGTGGCCTCCCTCGGGCAAAGACTTTCTCTAATAATTGCTGCCACTCCCCCACCCCTGCCCTGAGTCTACGGCTGATGTTGTGTAATGCCAGGTCAGTGGTAAATAAAGCCCCCCTCATTCACGATCTTATTTTGGAGGGGGGTGCTGACCTGGCATTACACAACATCAGCCGTAGACTCAGGGCCTGAGACTCTGAACAACCTGGGGAACGAGGAATGCTTTGGGGGTTGGAGTGTGCAATCACTCACAAACAGCGAATGCGCACTCCCAAAACATAATATGGCCTCCTGCTACCTGATATAGAGGTGGTTCCCTATATAATTTGTTAATTTGTCTCTTTAGCTCAGCAGTTGTAGCCCAAATATGCCCACCCACTTTTTGGAGAGCTTAAATGACCTCTCTGCTAAAGGGTTTCACTTTATGAGCAAGAGTTGGCTCCTGATAGTTATCATTGCATTTTAACTATTTTAATTCCTCAAGGTGCTCTGGCACTCTGCCTGATTTGTAACTCTGGGTTGGAGGTATTTCTAATCTAATGATTGGTATTTAGGGCAGCTTTTTGCAAGCAAAGAAGCTTTTTGTATTTTCGTATAGATAATTCATTTAGTAACCATTCAAAGTTACAATAGCCCTGAAAAAAGTGACTTATGACCATTTTTCACACTTATGACTGTTGTAGCATCCCCACAGTCATACGAGCCTGGGCAAGGAGAAGCACCTATCGATGTGAGTGATATTGAGTTGGCCACACTCACCCAGTCACATGGCCACCCAGCCATGCCTACCCAGCTGATCATTAGGGCAGAGAACCAGTTGTTAAATTACTTGAATCCCACCACTGGCCTGGATGGCCTCCTGCATCACCCTGGGAGCCAAAATGAGGCATGTGGAGGCCTCCCGCTCCCATTGTGGCCTATTTTGGGCCTGGACAGCCTCCTGTACTTCCCTGACAGCCAAAAAAGGGAGCACTAAGATTGCTCACACTTCCCGCACACCTTGAATTAGACCCTGTCCCATGGAGCCTGACATTACTTGAGCAGGGATGATGATGATGAGAAGAACAGCAAGGCTTTGCACCAGCTGGCTAACCAGACATGGACCAGATCAGGCAGGGCTGGCTGGTTGGGGAGAGGGGAATCATGGTGGCCACTGCTGCCAGCAGCTTGGGTGCCTCGCCTGAAGCATAGATTGCACACTCACACTCACTGTCATACATATACACACAGAGTTTAGAGAGCCCCCCTCATCTCTCTCTCTCTCTCTGTCCTGCTGTGGCAGCAGTTGCAGTGCTTCAATGCCTGGATGACGGGGCGGCCAGGTAAGCCAGTGCAGGGCATGGGGGGAAGCTTTGCACCCACCGCCTTACTTTATCTTCCACCCCTCCCCCTCACTTTGTGGTTGCCACATCAGTGCATTGCTCAGCCTCCTGCTAGGTTACAGTGGTGAGGAGAAGTGGCAAAGAATGAAGATCGAAGCGAGGCCAGTTGTGGTGGAGGACAAAGCAAAACAGGGTGTGCGGAGCTCCCCCATCCATCCTGCCTCAGCTTACCTGAGGGCCCTTCAGCTAGGCCAGCCAGGCCAAACACCCATCCCCCCATCCCCTACCCAGGGCAGCAATATCCCTTCACTAACCTGTTTTCCAGCTCCATTCCTCATCGCCATGTGTAGGACAACTAAAGTAGTCTGTGGGACTATGGTAAAACAAATAGTTCAGAGCTTCCAACTCATAGACTACTTTAGTTGCCCTGCACACAGTGACAGAGAACTAGGCCTGTGCGCATGCACACCCACTAGGATGGTGTAGGCTAGGCTGAAGTGATGTCGACCAGACCCTTACAATTTACAGGATGGCCACCCAGGCCGGATTTGGCCTCATCGTGGGTGGGATCTTGATCACAGGCCTTGAGTTTGACACCCCTGATTTACATGAAATTCCCTATTCCATTATGTTAAATGAATTAGTCTAATAACAGTTTAATGGGACTGTTAGTCTAATAACAGTTTAATTAGTCTAATAACAGTTTAATGGGACACATTATGCAAACACCAGTTCTCTTAAGACATTCCATAGTGCTGAAAAAGATCAAAGAAAAGAGAAAAAAAGAACAACCAGTAGAAAGGATGGACTTGACCTTAGTGAAAATGAGCATCCTTTTGGGAGAGCTGAAGGGCCAGATTAGGGCTAGGTATCCTGAAGAAGTTCTATCTATCTGGTGGACATTGTCTTGAGGACAGTGATGTATTAGTGATGATCCTAAGGAATAATCTGCATTTATTACTAAGTGTATTTTCTGGTCCACAGGTATGCAAAGTAATGTATAACTAAAATATGGTTGAATAGAAACATTAAGATGTACTTAAATGCAATGTCTCAATATGATGAACATTTAACAAAAAGTTGATTTATGCAGTGACTTAAAACAATGTCAATATTAAACATGAATACTGTACAGATATTAAAACCTTTGATCAGCCATAGCAAAGGATGTGTGTATGTGCACATGCAATTCTGATTTCATCATCAATGGTGGTAGGGAAAA
The DNA here is from genome assembly GCA_012654045.1 of Ptyas mucosa. NCBI lineage: Eukaryota > Metazoa > Chordata > Lepidosauria > Squamata > Colubridae > Ptyas > Ptyas mucosa. The sequence continues at coordinate 1,388,225 of WNWU01013349.1, read as the reverse complement.
AGATGAAAGTAATTTGCTTGTAACAGAAACATGAATCATTTTTGAAAAGTGGATGTAACAAGAAAGGAATAATAGTAATTGAAGTAGCAATACAAATTACAAATTGTAAAGGATCCCTTTTTTTTCTTCTTGAAACTCTTTTTTTCTTTTTCTTCCCCCTTTTTTTCTGTCCTTCTAGAAGGGAAGGAAGAAGGGGGGCAAGATGGCTGGGCTTTTTGAAAGCAAAGGAGGGTTATTTAACCCTCAATGGTCTGATTTTGAGGAAGCTTTGAGTTCAATTACCTCTGCTTTATTGAAAAGAATTGATACTATATTTCAAGCTTCTCAAGCTGGAAACAATGAAATACATGGAAATACTGAGTTGCAATCTAGCAGTGGGGGATTGAATGAAGAGTTGGGAGATGCAAAAAAACAACAACAGATTATAGCAGATTTTACTGAGGAGAGAAAGATGAATGCTGTGCAAAATAAGGAGCAAGAAGTGTTGGAAGCTGATGAAATTTTGGTTCCACGAATTTTTTTTTATAAAACTCAATCTGCACTTAAAGAGTTGTTTCCAGAAGAAGCTACATTTCTGCAAAAATTTTATAATATGCAATCCCAAAAACCGCAAAATTCTACTGGAGCTAAAAAAGGCAGAGGGATCAAAGTTAAGAAGAAAGTTCGTAAAAAGGAAAAGAAGAAAGACTGGAGAAATGGAAAATAACCCTGCTTGATGGGATGATGGTCCTTAAAAAGTATTGTTTAACTGTTTAAAGATTTTGAATTTTTTGGAAAAAGAAAAAAAAACAGACAGCAGTTTAATGCCAGTTAACTAAGCGATGAGCGATGATGAGGAGGCAACCTACAGCTGTATTGGAATATTTGAGAAGAATAAACAGATCACAGCAATGCTGGTGTATTGGGTTGTGAAATATGCCCTGACTTGAATGATTTGGATTATTTTATTAAGGACTGCAACAAATTTGGACTTAATTGCAATCGCAGAAGTTCTATTGAATATAGCAAATTGAAGTCTCCTGCTTGATGGTAATGAATATAAGGCAAAAGGACTATGGACCTAGGGCAATTGCAGTTGATCTGGTGGTTTCCCTAATATGTCTGACGAATTTATTAATCTAATTTTTGACTGGATTTGATGGATATCATTTCAAATATAATTACAATTACAAAGTCACTCGGGGGGCTTTTTTTTTTATATACAGAAGCAATTTTTATTTAGGTGGGTAGACGCAAATGAAGATATCTTATATGCTGTTGGCAGATGTGAAGACAAGAAGATTAGCAATTGGTTCAATCTAGTATGAAGAATTTAAAGGATTGATAAAGTTCTTAAATGATGTTCTTAGTTGATTTGTTAATATGTATTGATATAAGAGGTTTGATTATTAATTAAAAAATTATTGTTAATATTATTTCTTATTAAGTGTTTTAATTATAATTGGACCTTGATGGTTTAAAAGTGAAGGACGGAAGAGTTTATATAGTATTTTTTTTAAAATCGGGGGTTTTTTGAGTGAGGGTTTCCTTTGTTGTTGTTGTTGTTGTTGTTGTTGTTTTGTTTTAAATGAAAGAAGTTATAAAATATTTTGTTAAATTGTATAGCTCTAATAATTTGTTAAGTAACAATTAGCCAAATTGAGTAATGATAGGTTTGATTAGATAATACTTAATTGTTTTAATTGCTGTAATTATAAATGGAGATAATTTTGTTGAATTAGATGGAATAAGGAGAAAAAAGACTTGCTTTCCTTTTATCTATTTGTTTAATGATCATGATTATAATAAGTGTGAAATGGAGTTTAATTTAGAGAATTTAAGCTGTATTTTATTTTGTACTTGCTCTGGGAAGTCGGGGGGGTGGTTGGGGAGGGGGGGAGAAAATGTATGTAAAACTTTTAAAACTTTTTCAATAAAAAAAAAAGAAACATGAATCAGTATGAAACAACCCAAGAGTCTTTTAAAAATCACTTTATTGCTTAGTATCAAAAGAAATGACAATAATTAAAGGTCATTGTAAATTGAAACTAAAATTAATATTTATCCTATGAGGCAGGAATGAAGCAGAAATTGAACTAAGAGAAGCAGTTAAAGTAGGGCAGAATGACAATATATTGCATTGAAATAAACAATAGTATGTACAAATGATTATATAATATTTTCTAGTCATTGCATGCTAAAATACAATGTAATCACTTGAGGGACCCCTTAACTCTGGTCAGTGGTTTGAAACCAAACAATGATATAAAGCAGGTTAGGTTAATAGTCTCTTCTGCACTGCTACATAGGCAAATGTTTAGTAACTAGTAAATTGTCCCGCTTCCCTTTTCAAAAAATAAAATAAAATAAAATGTAATGTAATAAATGTTTCTAGCATTAAAAGGATCATTTATTACAATTTTGCCTGTGGGGTGGCTTTATCTACATGAACAAGTATAAGAAAATTGAATGGCTATCAGTACCATGTAATACCATTCCACAATTCTGGAAAATAGGCTCTTCAAATGAGTAAATGATAAAATCTCCAAAGCATTCATGATGTTCACACCATGGTTCCAGATGTATCTTCAGAGTCAATGCAACTCTGATAAATGCTAAGAACAGACTTGAAAGCTGCAAAGGTATCTTCTCTGGTAGCAAATGCACATCAAGATCCAGTCAGATATTGAATCACAAACCAAGCTGTGATTTTCTTTTGGGTCATAAGGATCTCAGGTCAGTGTTATGTGACAATGTAAAAGTGTATCCTATCACATGGTTAGCACAAATTTCAAAAGATTCTAGTATATTTTAAAATCAAACAAGGAAATCATAAATTAACAAGAATTTTAGAATTTCTCAAGAGTGATCACACTGGATTCTCCTTAAGTGCTATGCAAATAGATTTTATACAGCCTCAAGGACAATCTCACATCCACTTGCAAAAAAAGAAAGAAAAAGCTGACTCCAAACTTCAGCTGGAATCAAAAGGATGTTGTTTGTACTGGGTGTCAAAACAGAATGTGAAATGACCAAAATTTTGGCTTCTGTCAGAGGCTGTTATCCCAAGGCAGTGTTATTTCTGTTAGATTTAATAGAAGTTTTTATACATACATCTGACTTTGTGTTGGATTGTAGCTGGTTCTTGCTTTCAGGTGAATTATCAAACTTTGCTGTTTGAATGTGTGCTCATTTTTCAATGTGTCCTAGTTAATCTATTTTTCTTTCAGCCAAGTACAAGAATCTTAAAAGATAACTCTCAAACCTAAGAAAGTGGCAACTAAATACAAGAGAAAAATTCCCTGAAAATCAAGAGGCAAAAGAAGCCCAAGGGAAGCTTTAAAACACAGAAAGCTTGAAAAAAGCTTAAACAATTCGAAAGGTGATTTTCTGGAGAAACTGTCTTGTTTATTTGTATTTTTGAACTCTCTGGATTTATTGGATAATCAGTTGTTTTTGACAGACTGTTTAATGTTGGATTTGGGAATAAAAGAGCCATCTACTGGAAGAAGAGAAGTACTACAGCACTATAGCTGCAGTATACTCAGTGAAAGTCAACTCAATACACACAAAGTCTAATACACAGAATAGAAGTAATAACATCTGGAAGATGGCCTAACCTTGATTTTACTGTTAGAAGATGAATTGGATAATTTGAGAATATTTAATGAGTTTTTTTTCCTTCTGAATATTTTTAAAAGGAGCTAAACTGCAAGTAACTAAACTTTATTAAAATTGGCTATTGGATTATGGATCTGAAAGATTGGAGGAATCTAGTGGATTAACTTGGATTTGGACTATTAATGTTATTCAACAGAACATTCTACGAGATAAAAGAAGAAAGGTGACAGAAGAAAAGAGAAAAGAAGGAAAGTTAAATAAGACTTTAAAATTTGGACAATTGCGAAGATATATAACTGGAAAACTATAAATGTTATGTCCGTGCAGGTGTGAGCAGAGACTTTTCTTCTGCCATGCAGGTATGGGACATATTTTAATATTATTGGTTAAAGGCTGATAGTTTTCCTTTAAAAGGGGCTATCAGCCGGAAATTGCATGCTGGTTTTACTGAGTCATTGTCTGCAATAAACATGGCTGTTTGAAGTTTGGTTTCTTCTCTGTATTCCTACTCCCACACATTCCATTGGCGACGAAAGAGGAATGGCTGGGCCCTGAGCCAACATAAAGATAAAAGAGGCATGCGTGAGTGGAGACTGTTTGTTTTGGAAAGAGAATGACTAACTCACTACAATTTGTTCCGTTTGATCCTGAAACACAGATGTGGGATTCTTACCTAATACTTTTTGACTGTATATTGGAAGCTAATGACTATACAAATATCACAATCGTAAATGGGCACTTTTTTTGAGCATTTGTGGAAAAGAAGAGTTTGAGAGAGTGAGGGCCCTCATTGTGCTCCAACTCCTGCAGACAGTTCCTTGGGACATTTTAAGCAAATTGAGGGAACATTATGTTCCTCGACCATCTTGTATTGATAGAAGACATGCTTTTTACCATAGGGACCAGGCGGAGGGTGAGTCTATCAGTTGTTATATGGCATCCCTCAGGAAAGCAGCTATCTATTGTGAATTTAACAACTTAGATGAAGCCCTTCAAGAAAGATTGGTCTGTGGGGTTCGGGATGTCCAGTTACAGAGGCAATTATTGCTTCTGCAAAACCAACATTAACGCTACAGAATAGAGAAGTCACAAACAGCTGAATCATCAAATAGATCAATGGAAGAAATACAGAAGTCAGGCAGTCCCCTGGTGGCTAGAAGGGGGGAAACTGTCCATCGGGGAGAGGTGGAATTATGGGAGGACACTGAAAATGAGGGAAATAATCATGATGATGTCCATCAGATGAGAGTAACTAGCAAGGAGGGTAGATGGACAGAGGATCAAAAGTGTTTTACTATTAATATGAACGCTTATTGTTCAGCGAGGGTGAGCAATCAAACCGGGATTCTGGGAAGTAATAAAATTTACATTACTGTCCTTATTGTGGGATCTCCCTGCCGGATGGAAGTGGATACAGGTTTGGCAACAACAATTGTATCCTGGCAGACTCTACAGAAATTGGTGCCACACAGAGCTGAGCGGAAGCGTATACGTATTCGTATTCATTTGAGAGATTATCAAGGAAATAACATCCCCGTTAAGGGTAGTGGAATGTTCCACATAGAATATAAAGACTTCTCTGGGCCACTTAAATTGGTTGTTGTTGAGAGTGCATTGCCTAACCTCCTGGGACTGGATTGGTTTGCAGCATTGGGATTAGAGATTACTGGGGTTCATAAAAGCCAGTGAAACCAGACGGGTCGGTCTGAATTTGTGCAGATTATAAGTGTACATTGAATAGGGCTCTTCAACATAATGCTTATCCATTACCAGTGGTGCAGCACTTGTTACATTTGTTGGGGTGGGTGGGTAAGATCTTTGCAAAGTTAGATCTTGCTCAAGTGTATCAGCAGCTCCCTGTAGATGATGCCACTGCCAAAGCCCAAACAATCATAATGTATCAGGGGGCGTTCCATGTTGCTGCCTACAGTTTGGGGTGAGCATGGCCCCAGGGTTGTTTCAAAGCCTGATGGAATGTTTGTTATATGGCATCCCTGGGGTTGTGCCCTATTTTGATGACGTGCTCATCTCCACTACCAATAGAACAGAATTATTTGAACGACTATGAAAGTGCTACAAAAATTTCAAGAGGCTGGACTAAAGGTAAAGGAAGAAAAGTGTAAAATAGCAGTAAATCAAACTGAGTTCCTGGGATACCAGATCAATGCATCCGGATTGCACCCCACCAAGGAGAAAGTACAAGCAATACAGGCTGTGCCAACACCAAGGAATAAGATGGAACTCCAGGCCTTTTTAGGGCTCCTCAATTTCTATAGTGTGTTTTTGTGACAAAAGGCATCTGTTACTGAACCACTACATCGACTATTGGGGAAAAAGGTGCCATCGGTATGGGGGTGCAGAGAAGCAGCTGCATTTGTGGGGGTAAAAAGATTAATTTCCTCGGATGGCGTCTTAGTTCAGTTTAATGAAAGTCTGCCATTAGTCCTGATGTGTGATGCATCCCTGTTTGGAGTTGGGGAAGTTTTGAGTCATCGCCTTCCAGACAGTCATGAGGCTCCAATAGCTTTCTTTTCCAGGACATTATCATCTGCTGAGAGAAACTACAGCCAACTTGATAAAGAGGCGTTGGCTGCGGTGGCTGGAATTAAGAAATTTCACGAGTATGTTTATGGAAGGAGATTTGATCTAGTGACAGATCATAAACCACTTTTGGGACTAATCGCGGGGGACCAGCAAACACTGCAGGTCCTGTCCCCAAGAATGATGCATTGGACAGAGTTCTTAGCAGCATATAGTTATCGACTTATACATTGACCCAGCATAGAACTGAGCCATGCTGATGGCCTAAGATGATGTCCGCTACCTAATCTAGTGGAGGATCCAGATCCAGCAGCATCAGTACTGCTGATTGAGACCATGCCATCTGTTCTTGTTACGGCCACAGAAGTGGCAACCCAGTCAAGAAAAGATTGAACAATCATGCAGGTGTTAAACTGGGTGTGGAGGGGATGGCCTAAAGAGACAGGGAGTGTAGAGTTTAAGCCATTCTGGGCAAGGCAATATGAACTTCCAGTGCAGAAGGGTTGCCTATTGTGGGGGAATTGGGTAGTGATACCCTCAAGGCTAAGGAAATCATTATTAGAGACTCTACACGAAGGTCACTCCGGAATTGTAAGGATGAAGGCTGTAGTTATCTGTGGTGGCCAAATATAGATAGAGATATTGTGGAGTGGGTGGCATCATGCCAAGCATGCCAGGAATCGAGACTGGCACCTCCTGCAGCACCACCACGGGACTGGGAAACACTGAAAGGGCCCTGATCTAGAATACATCTCAATTTTGCAGGGCTGATAAAGGGGTTGTCCTTCTTAATTGTTGTAGATGCCTATTCCAAATGGCTACAGGTGGCTATAATGAAGTCAACCATGATGGACGCTGTTCTGAAAGTATTAAATAAAATGTTTGTGACACATGGGTTTCCGGACATGTTGGTATCGGCAATGGGCTGCAATTTACGGCAATGGCATTCAAGGTATTCCTAGTAAACCGAGAAATATGTCATGCCCTGGTCACGCCATTTCACCCCGTGAGTAACAGGCAGGCGGAGCGAATGGTGCGAACAACAAAAGAGGCCTTGACTTGAATGGGTCCAGGGGACTATCAGGAGAAACTCGATAAGTATTTGTTCAACCAACACGTCACTCCCTGTGTAGCCACCAGAAGGACCCCAGCCAAACTACTTATCAGTTGCCAGCTGAGAACAACTTTAGATAGAATACACCCCAATTATTCGATAGAAACCCTCACAGACTGGGAAAGTATGGTTGGAACCTTTAAGCAGGGTGATCTAGTATACGCCCGGAATTATACAGGTCAATCCATATGGGTGCTGGCACAGATTACAGATGTTACAAGCCCCCATTCGTACCCAGTGGAGCTCGAGGATGGGCGCATGTGGCACTGACATATCGATCAGCTTCGGAGCTGAATGAGGGGGACAGCCATTAGGGAACTGGAAGAAATAAACCGGGGTGGGAATCCAGAAGAGCGAGAGGGATAACAATGCAGTGAAAGGGTATCTGAAGGGCTGAGGCCAGTGCAGAATGAAACACCTGTTATTGAGGATCCATTGTCATGGAGCTCATCTCATTTTTTCCCCATCTCCAACTGAGGGATATGTTGGGGGGGGGGCAGAGAGTATTTGTAAGTGAATGATGTAGTTGAAGAATTGTCAAGAATGCAGTCGATGTGTGAGGGCCCAACAGAAATACAGGAGAGCCACCAGTCGATGCGAAGCCGCCGTAGACCAATGTATCTGGATGATTATGTTTGTGGTATATGAAGTTTCCCCGAGGAAGGGGGAAAGGGTGTTATGTTGCGCAGGTGTGAGCAGAGACTTTTCTTCTGCCACGCAGGACATATTTTAATATTATTGGTTAAAGGCTGATAGTTTTCCTTTAAAATGGGCTATCAGCTGGAAATTGCATGCTGGTTTACTGAGTCATTGTCTGCAATAAACATGACTGTTTGAAGTTTGGCTTCTTCTCTGTATTCCTACTCCCATACATTCCAATAAGACTGTAAATTATTAAAGAATTTTAAAGATCATAAATTTAGGGGTTTTGGAGGTATAATTATGGGATTGATGAAATTTTATTAAGCAGGAGTTTTAAAATATTGAGACATTGGAACTATAGAAATATACTGAATAATTTTTATTAATTTGTTATAAAATAGATTTACAGGGGATAATAGAGGCATATGAAGAAATATTTTTATGTTAAAAAGTGTGCATGAATCTATAAAGAACAATAAGACGAAAAGGGGATTGTTTAAAGACACAGAAATGAATGTAGAACAACATTTCACTCAACAATTGGGGGAAAAAGAGGAACACAATATTCAAGAAATAGATGAGAAATTAGAAGAAGTAGTGGAAGGGAAAATCAAAATGAGATGCAAGAAGCTAAAAATAAAGAAGAGAAATGATTAATAAGTAGGAATCAAATACAGTAACTCCTTCATAGAACAGAGAGAAAAGAGAAAAATATCTTCAAAAAAAGGAAAGATTTAGAGAAAAAAGAAAAATCTCTTTTAAAAAAAAGAGAAGTCTTGCTGATAGGTGTTCAAATAATACAGTAGAAAGCTGCAAGAGAGAGATAAAAAGCTTACTAAAAAGTCAATAAATGATGGAATTTTAAAGAGGTTAAGAGATGATGGATAATGAGAAAATATATTAATAAAATGGGAAAATACAAATAGGAAAAATAGTAGTATATATATTAATAGATAATATAACTTATTATAACTAAAAATAAGTTAAGATTAGTAGATGGAAATGTAGAATTAGATAATTTAATTGTATTATTAATATTAATAGTGTGTTAAAGTATATTGTGAATTTAAAATATTAAGGATTGGAAATTGTGGGGATTTTGAGATACATTTCCGGGATTGATTAAATATTGTTAATATTTGGCATTAGTAGTAATCTCACACATTTGGAAAGTTATGGTTCTTAAAATATTAAATAATAGTAATTTAGTAGGGCATAACAAATACATAGCGTAGAGAAATGTTACCTATGTTTAAATGAATTAATGGGAAAATGATAAAGGATTATGAAGAGAGTATAGTATTGTTGAAGTTGGCAGATTAGGATTATACATACTTATTTGTACTATTATTGTTAGCGTTGTTTAAAAAAGACTTGGCCTAGTCAATACACTGTCCACAAAATATGTATGGAATTATTATATACACACACACACACATGTATAACAATTATACTTATATACTTATATAATAAGTATAATATATATGTATGTATAGGGTCTTATTTTGAGAGAAACAGGGGAAGTAGCTTTGCTCAGGAAAAAAAATGAAACAAAAGAAAACAAAACCCACCATCAAGTTTAATTTTTTACTGGTCTTTTTAGAAAAGTAGCCCACCCCTCCCCTAAGACTCACACCACCTTTATTTGGTACTTTCTCTAATAATACACTTTGTTATCGATCACTGTTTGTTGCTTCAAAGCAATTAAATGCTTGATAGAAGTTGGTCTTTGTGGTTGTCTCCTGATTCCCCTAGTCATCTCCAAGACAGCTTGTTTGAGTAGACACAGTGCAAAATGAAGCAGACAGGTCTTCCTGGCAAAGCTTTGCTACTGTACTGTAGTTGCTGAGTGGGCAAATTTCAGATGTTTTCTAAGATGTCTACTGGGACAAAGCCCTTTTTTTTCCCACTGCATACTTTGATAAACCCGTCATGTTCCTTTTCTGAAGTTATGCAGATCTGAAGATAAACAATGGAGAGAACAGTTAAACATGTCTTACACTCAAACACTAATTTTATTATGGAACCCAAATAGCTGCTGCATACAGTAGAGGAGGCAACCTGCTGTAAATCGACTATCCAACTTTGCAGCCCTCTTTTAAATTCCTTTGATGTTTGCAAAGGATATGAAGGTGGAAACTACTGCTTTCTAAACATAAGTGTTCAGTTCATGTGCTATCCAGGGTTGTCAAACTGGCGGCCCACAGGCTGGATGCGTCACGTACAGGCCACACCCATCCCAACTCCATGAAGGTAAAAATACATTGTGAAACATCACATGATGGCAACGTGACGCCACGAATTTGACACTTGTGTGCAATACACTGTTTTATTTATTCATCATATTTATTATTCATCATATTTCTTTGTGACAATAAGCCATTTCGGTGATAAAAGCTGTTAAGAACAAGAGCATTACTGTGGCTGAGATGTTTGCTAAGAATTCCATAATAAATGAATTAAAACTAATTGAAATTATGGTTCAGAAAAATTGTAGACATACAATTTTAATTTGTTGTAATCTTACCTGTAAAGTTATATAAGGCTTGCACAACTTTAACTCCTTGGAACTCATATGTTTAATTAAAGCACTGGATTCTCCTTGGTGGCTTGAGATCACTGTTAACTTTTTCTCAAGAGTTAGGGGAATAATATTGCTTTTGATGGCTAATGTATTAGTTTAATCCTATATTCCTATGAGTCCAAATAATCCTATAAATTATGAATAAACACTATAACTTCAGCTGGACATGTCCATTTTATATGCAGTAAAAATTAAAAGCCACATCCCTAATGTATTTTGTACAATTCTGCAATTGTGAAGAACATTTATTTATTTTATTTATTTACTAGAATTTGTCAAACAAAAACGAGAAGAAGAATAAAAGAAAAATAAAATGACAGGGATGATAGGCACATTAGTGCACTTATGCATGCCTCCTCTACTGACCACTTAAATATGTAGTAAGTTCCACAGAAGTCAATTTGTGACTGAAACTATGAAAATTTGTAGCTGAGACAACTGGATCAGGTACAGAATTCCAGACTTTGACAACTCCATTACAGAAATCACAATAATATGTGTGCGTATTATTGCGATTAAAACAAAAAAAAGTCCTTTACAGGTAAAGCATTACTATGTATAATTTTGTATGCAATGCCTAGGTCTGACCACAAGTGACGCAGTTCTAAGTTATCCAAACCGAGAATTTCAAGCCTAGTAACTGTGTACAGAAGAGTGCAAAACCTTTCTCATGAAATACTTCTGAACCCGCTCAATTGTATTGATGTCAGATATATGGTAGGGATTTCAAACAGTTGAGCAATACTCTAAGATTGGTCTAGCACACTTTTAATAAGATCTAATTAGTAATACAATTTTCCAGAAAAAAAGCTTTCCAAAATTAAATTTACAACTCAATGCTTTTTTAGCAGTGCTGTTACAATGAACTTTGGAACATAGATAGTCAGAAATAAGTACACCTAGGCCCTTGACAAAGTGAGGGCCACCTGCTAGATCAATATCACCTAGCTTATAGTTGACATTCTGATTATGTGCACAATATGCAAAACAGAGCATTTATTAATCAAAATTTGAAGTTGCCAAATAAATGACCATTCAGACACATAGTCAAGATCACTTTGTAAAACAACATAATTATCTATAGTATAAAATAATTTTATGTCATCGGCAAACAGGATACAATTGTTGATCACATAAGTCATTGATATAGAGCAATAAAAGTGTGGGACCTAAAACGCTGCCTTGTGGAACACCACTGTTACTGAGACAGGATTAGGCAGTGACTTCCCTATTTTGATTTTCTGCAGTCTATTAGACAGGAAAGTGGCAATGCACTTGTGCAAAGATCTGGAAATGCCATAAGAGTTTAATTTCAATAGCAGCTTATCATGTACTACTTACTGTATCAAAAGCCTTACAAAAATCTATGACTTCATCTTTGTGTGACACATGCACAACAATGACAAATTTCTTCCAAAAGCATGCTTTTAAAGTAGTTTCTTCTGCTTTTTGACTTAGCCAATGAGAATTATTTTTCCTGACAACATGCACAAAATACACGAATAAAAATGTCTTAAAAGTCATCTACTATCAAAAATTTGTATCTTGCTGTATCCAATGAAACTTAAAAATAATAAATCTAATTTTTCCAAGCATAATAAAGAAAGGGAAATCAATTGTGCTTGACTAAGTTTCAGAAATACTAACAGCCAGTGTTTTCAAAGGCTTCTTAAAACAAACTAGTTTTATACTGATACATTAAAACACATCTATGTAAGCAAATTTAATATACATGAAAATTATAGACAGATCCTATAAGACCTACTGTCAGCCCTGGAGGCCATCTTTTTCTTTGGATCTTCAGGGCTGCCAACTTAGAGCTGTGGGAAATTGGGAGGGGGGATTGCATGGAGTTGCAGGGATATCTAGCCATAATAACATTCTTTTCTCTGAGAGTCAAGGACATCCAGCCTGCACCTGGTGTGGCATGACTGGGAGGCATCTCCAGTTGGGATGGTGCATTGATTGGACCATGTGATGGACATGTGGGTTCAGGGGGAAGGGACTTTCTTTTGGGTGGGGAAAACCTGGAAGCCTTCAGATTTGGGTTTTCCCAGATGTGCCAATATGGCATCTCTAATAAAATGGAACTTTGAAGAATTTTTGCCCTTGGAGTCTTCTTTCATTGGGAGTGTTACTTAGAACCCTGACATTAACCCAAATCTGCATTAAAACATCACCCAGCTCCCCAATCTCCAAGGTGCTGTCCAGGGTCCTGAGCTCCAAGCACCAACCCGATTCCAGGCGGCATCAAGACTCAGGGAAGATAGAGGAGAACATGGCAACCACAGAGGGAACCACCAGGGTTGGTTCGGTGGTCCATGTTGAGACCCTTTATTCCCCATCTGAATCTGTGGTGAAGTCAGCGGAGGCCTCCAAAAAGAAACACTGACAGGGCATCTAGCCCAAAGAGGTGGTGCCCTGGCAAACTGCTTAACTGGATCTCTGTCTGTGGGGTGAAGCTGTGGGAGCTGCACTGCCCCGAGAGTTGATGACTGGGGTAATGCTGTGGGAAGGTGAGCAGAGTGGAGCAGACCCAGTCCCTCAAGTGAAGAGCACCAGAACCAGCTGATCTCAGGTGACTCCAGAGAGTGGGGCTTCCCACTGTCGATGTGGAGCCAGTCACTGGCAGGACTACTGGAATGGTTTGGCCAGCTCAGCATGGGCAGCATCGCACAACCTCCTAGTACTGGCCCACCCGGCTGCATTCTGACTCAGCCCATGTTCACCTTTCTGGGCCAAGGGACTGCAGTGGCACCCAACAGGGCATCAGCCTCATTCCACTCGGTACGAAGCAGATTACAACCTAGCCTTCCTCATCAGGCCCGGTCTATTGGGATGACAGCTCCTGTTGCAGTAGGAACAGTGCAGCAGCAAGACCCATTGGGCCAATCCAGTCTGGCACTATAACGACCACCATTGGGACTGCCTAGGCCCAACACCTCCCCTCAGCAGCCAGCCATCATACTGCTTCCGATCAACCAGATTCCTCCTGGCTGGGCCTTCCACCTGGCCAGGGGTGAGTTCAATACCAATGAACGCCAGTCCTGGCCCTGCCACAATGGTGGAGCAATATATAAGATATTATGTGGATTACCAGTAAGAGAACTGGGGAGACCTGCTGCCATCCGCAGAAGTTGTTTCCAACAACACCATACATAGCAGCACCGGCCTGACCCTCTTTCAGGTCACCAGCAGCATGGATTTTGTCTCCATGCCCAAGCTGCCCAGGGAGCCACTGTCCTTGACCGAGTGGATGGAATCACTAAAGAAGGCATGGGAAAACACCAAAAAAAGCACTGACAGAACAAGTGGATACGCACTGATTTCTCCAGCCCCCCTTCCATGTGGGAGATGGGGTTTACCTACCAACCAAATATATAAAATTGAAGTTGCCCTGTAAAAAGCTGGAACTGAAATTTTTAGGACCTTTCCTAATAGTGAAAGTAATTAACCCAGTAACAGTTCAGCTTAACCTCCCACGCATACTAGGAAAAGTGCATCCTGTCTTTCAGCTCTTTTCAGGGCATTTTTGGGCCAGTTTTTCGGCCAGTTTTCTGAGCCATTTTTTGGGCCATTGTGGATGTTCAGTAGTAGTAAATAAATAGAGAGGAAAATTGAGTCAAAGGCCTAAACAAGGTACAATTTCCCGCTCTATTTATTTGCTACTACTGAACATCGAAAATGGTCTGAAAAATGCCCAAAAGATGACACAAAAAACCTCCCAAAAATGACCAAAAATGGCCCAAAAAACTTTGGCCTGGGAGGAAAGCTTTGGCCTGGGAGGAAGGAACAAAATTGTAAATGGATTGTGGGAAGTCAAAAGGTCAGGCAGCAACATTAACATTTCTGTGTTGTGATGCTTGCCCTCTGGAGTGAGATCCTTCCTAAAAATCTAAGTGACTCTCACCCTATTGACATTCCAGAAGTCCTTGAAGACTTTGCTGTTTTCCTGGCCTGGGTTAGAATAGATAGAAATGCTTCTTGGATGTATTTTTTGTATGTGTTTTATATTGAGCAGCAGGATTCAAGTTATCTGTTCTACATTATGCTTCTATTTTTGTTTGCTATATTGTATGAATATATTATATATTGTATGTGTGAATGTTTGTATGTATGTATGTGGGCCCAACTGGCAAAAGAAAGCTCAGAACCATATAGTTGGAAACATGCAGAAGAGCCCTTCATCCTGCAGTAGGTAGACAATGGCTAAAATGATTAAACTAAATGACAAAAGGCCTAGTCTGGTATAAGGCAGATTTTTTCACTCTTCATTTTCTATAAACTCAGTTTGCCACTGAATTTTAGCCCTCCCTGTCTTTTCACAGCTATTGATTTAAATTTGATATTTGTATCAATGTAATTGTAATGTATCAATGTAAACTTGATATTTGTATGTTTATAAAAATAGCAAAATTACTTTTTCTCCTATATGCGTTGGGGCATGTATTAATAATATCTTTTTCAGAAGGATGACAACCTTTGCCCTTTCCTGGACCAGCTTTGTATTAATTTTGTTGACTATTTTATCTATGGGTTTGAATCTCAAATCTTTATAATTTTTTTTTTTTGAGTCATGAACCATGGAATTTCATGGGACTGGTTTTTTTAAAAAGGGAAGATGGGTCCTTAAAATTTTAAAACAGAGGAAAGAGTTCTAAGTTTACTTACTTGGTTCTCTTTTACAGTTATCTGCCCTTGTTCCTTGCATCCAATAAATGTTCTGATACATTTGAAAACATTTTCATCTTGTAATCTTTGAACAAAATTAGCAGGAAAAAAACCAATTCGATCTTCTATTTTTCCCTGTGAATAGGACATGGGGAGAAGATGACCATTACATAGTACTAAAGTTCATATTTTGTATATGTTATTTTTCTATCAATTCATCAAGGTGAAATGTTCTGTTTTCCCTTCAGCTACTAAAATGGCTAGCTTTATAAAATAACTCCTGCATAGTCTACAATCACTCACCGAATTTCATTAAAGTTCAAAGGAATTTGAAGTTTAATCATTCTAGCCTTGGTCAGATGCTGTAACCCACCTTCCCCTACATTGGCACCCCAAATATGGCAGACTACAATTCCCTTCATCAATATTCAGCAAATGGTTTGCATGCTGGTTGAGGATAGTGGAAACTATAATCCAATTTATTTGGAGAACACTTTGTTGGTTCTATAATTGGTGACAATTTCTAATGTAATTAACCAGATAATCTAATGGGTTGTTTGCATTCTCCTGCTCTATCTTTTGGATTTTAGTCTGAAACAGAAGGAAGGTTTCTTAATTTTCACACTATGAAAAAGAACTAACTAAAAAGAACTAACCAAAGAACTATGCTGGGGAAAAAATAGTTCTACAACAGAGTATTGGGTTACAAATGAATTTGTACTAATGTATTGCCCAAAAAAGTATAATACTATATTCATTTTTTACATTTTAACATTATTGAAGCTATTTTGATTGTACCTTCCACCAATCTTCATTTGAATTCTCTAGAAGTATAATTCTATCTCCTGGCCTATGATTAAAAAAACAGAAATGTTGCAATTAGTTTATATGTCTCTATTAATATGCAAAAGCACCAGTATATTCTGTCATATATTCACCCATCAGACTGTGTTGTAGAATTATACAAAATTATCTGTAATGTTTAGGTGATGCAATATTGATGGGATTAAAAAACTATTGCTTTTGATTTCAATAAAATTAGCTAAGCAAGCCAATCACAACTAAATGAAATATACAGTGTATACTAGCATTACCTCATTTCCAAATCTTCATGCTCCTGTGGCACAAATTTGTACAAGGCCACATAGGTATTCATCTGTATTGTATCTTTATTAAGAGATCCCTTGAAAGGGGGGAGCAAAGAAGACAAAAATAGATTACTACCAGTTTTGCAAAAACACCATATTGGAAATCATAGATACTTTTCCTTATACACGTGGTATATTGAAATATATTTGGTTTGTTGAGTACCCATGACCAGACATTTTGGTCTGACTTTATTTTTTGTTCTTAACTCACTGTAGAACAAAAATAGTGAAATGTATCTACAGGATCTAAATTTATTTTGAAATAAAATTTAAAAAGCAAGAGAAGGGATATTTAGCAATGAATAACTCCTCTAGCAAATTCTGTTTGAGAAGCTACTAAGTATTATAAATAGTACAACAGCTTTGTATTATCTGCTGAACTGGTACAATTCCAAATCCACCAAAGAAGACATATACAAAAGAGTGATCTAGGAAGGTAAATGGGGAATTTGGAAAGAAATTGCTTTTGACTAGATACAGAATTAAAATATTTTTTCTCAGTATCAGAACTGGTTTTATACACAAATCTATTTTCTCTCAAGCTTTCTTGATCTCAGTAAGCTTATATTAAGAGAGGGAGAAAAGGCTTTTTATGATTGTTCTCATTCAATCATTGGGAATTGGAACCAGTGCCTCAAATAGGAGGTCCATGCAGAGAGAATGGTAAGGACAAGTGAGAAGATTATAGGAAGCTACCGTATTTTTCAGTGTATAAGACGCACCGGAGTATAAGATGCACCTTAATTTTGGGGGAGGAAAACAAGGGAAAAAGTATTTTATCTCTGCCTACCAGCATTTAAGGTGGCACCGCTCTCTGCAATGTGCAATGGGAAGAAAAGCACT
This sequence comes from Ptyas mucosa, assembly GCA_012654045.1. Classification (NCBI taxonomy): domain Eukaryota; kingdom Metazoa; phylum Chordata; class Lepidosauria; order Squamata; family Colubridae; genus Ptyas; species Ptyas mucosa. Next base: position 1,371,082 of record WNWU01013349.1, on the reverse strand, counting down.
TTCAGGCAGCAGCGCTGCAATCCCCAGCCCGAATCCAAAATGGTTCCCAGTTCCCCCGCTGCCTGAAACATGGCTCTGAAAGTTGGACTGGGGAATCCAGGCAGCGGTGGCTGGAAAGGAAGGGCTCTTTAGGAGCTCTCGTTCAGCTCGCTCGACTCCTGGGTGCAGAGAGGCGGCAGCTCCTCCCATTGCAGGGGAACTGGCCGCCCGCCGCCTGAAATGCGGCTCTGAAAGTTGGATTGGGGAATCCAGGCAGCGGTGGCTGGAAAGGAGGGGTGTTTTACTTTAGGAGCTCCCATTCGTCTCGGCTTGGCTCCTGGGTGCAGAGAGGTTTAGGGAGCGGCGGCGGTGGCTCCTCACATTGGTGGGGAGTGAAGTAATCTCAAACATTGTCTGCCCTGAGCTGCTGCTGGGTGGCCAGAGAGGTGACCAGCTGCAAATCGTGGCACTTGCCTTTTCCCCGAAGCTGCCGGACGGATTCCCGCTCCCCAGACAGTCCCAAAGAGGTTTGTTCCTCAGGCTGTGCCCCAACCCAGATCCCTGCCCCCTGGAACTGGCCAAAAATGTCCGAAGGGTGGGGACTGGTGGGTGGGCGGGGCTACATTCAGCATATAAAATGCACCCAGATTTTCATCCCCTTTTTGGGGGTAAAAAGGTGCGTCTTATACACCGAAAAATACGGTAGCTTCCTGTTATTCAGGGTACTGCTTATAAACACTATGCACTTACAGCTTGAAGCATTGTTAGAGACCCCAAACATCCACTTTATGGTCTGTTTCTGTTGTTCCCCTCTGGGAGGAGGTTTCGAAGTATCTATAGCAGGATTACTAGATTCTGTAACAGCTTTGTTCCTTATGCTATCCGTCTTCTAAACTCACAAGAGTACTTTTTTTCACCATGTATACATACAACTCTGTGTCATATAAATGTATGTATGTGGGTATATGCATAATGGTTATCTTTTGAGAGCTGAATGCAATGAAATTTTATTTTAATGTAGGCTGATTAGTGTACTTTTAAAGTGACAATAAAGTTTCTGTATCTATCCTATCCTACCCTACCCTACCCTATCCTATCCTATCCTATCCTATCCTATTAATTCCAAGTTTTATTTTAAAAAATTGATATTTGGGGAGCAGAAAGCCTATTCTGCAAATTATCATTTATTATCATATTTATATTTTTATTTATTAATTTATATTTTCACATTAAATATAATATGCTATTATATTTAAAAAGTCACCTGTAGTGCAGTGTTAATTTTCTTTGGTTCTTCTCCAAAATCTGACATACTGTTTACTGAATATGTAAATACTGTAATCAGAGAGAAAAATGAATTTAGGATTAAGAGCTGATCTGCCAAAGAACATCACCAGTTGTACTACTATTATGTTTTCACTTTATTTTGCCTTTGCCTGCAAGGATTTGTAACTTTTACTCCTATTAAGATGCCCTTCCTAAGGGTTAATGACCAATGTACTATACTTCCATTTCTAGCTGTGAAATTTTTTAAAGAGAAAGGATTGAAAGCCATGAACATTGATTCCATTATTGGTATTAAAAACTTCACTTTTTTAAAAATAATTTTTATTGAACATTTTTTTAATACGAACAAACAAACCTACAAACAAAAAAACATTTTTTTAGATATTTACATCTTCTTTTCAACATCTTCGCATCAGTAATCTATATTTATACATTTTCTCTTTCTTATCTTAATCTATCTCTTATACATATATTCCTAGTATATCATATATATATATTCTCTTAATCTAAATATTTTATTTACATTTAACATAAACAGGTACCTAATTTCCTTTCCACAATTTGTATCTTCCCATTTGTTTCCATATTTCTCCACCTAATTAAACCATTGTATAGTTTTCTTTTGTCCCCCCTTTTTTTCTTTTCCCCCTTTCTCCTCCAACCATTTATACCATTTCTCCCAGACTAAGTAATAATCTGTTTCATCTTTTTCTTGTATCTCCTTTGTGAGCTTATCCATTTCCACACATTCCATAATTTTTCTAATCACCTTATCTTCTGATGGTATGTCATTGTTTTTCCAGTTTTGGGTGAAAACTATTTGTGCTGCTGTCAGTATGTGAATAGTTAAGTATCTTATTTCTTTTTCATATGACCCGGTAATTATTCCCAGTAAGAAAGTTTGTGGCCTCATTTCTATTTGTTGAATTATTATAAATTGTTGATTTATAATTTCTTCTATTTGTATTTTAATTGTTTGCCAAAATTGTTTTGCCTTATGGCACATACCACCACATGTGATAATAAGTTCCTTTTTGATGTTTACATTTCCAACATAGCAGGGAAGTATTTGGAAACATCTTTGCCAATCTGGCAGGTGGGAGATGCCTCCTATAAAACATTTATACATATTTTCTTTATAGGGTACAGACATTGTTAGTTTGTAATTTATATTCCATAATTTCTCCCATTTATCTAATTCAATGTTGTATCCAAATTTTTTTGTCCAAATTATCATATTTTCTTTAACTACCTCTTCTTCCAATTTGTTTCTTAATAAATAATTATAGGATTTTTGTCCATCAATTTGTCTTCTGTTTCCTGAAGAATTTTATCTAATCCAAATTGTGCCAAATCTGTCCTATATCTAGATTTTATTTGCATATAGGGCCACCAATCAATGTCTGTACCCAATTCTTGTCTTGTTCTTAATTACCATTGATTATTCAGCAGCTCTTTGTAAGTTTTCATTTTGGCAATATCTAGAGCATTTGGGTAGATTTGTACCTCCATAGTGGATAGCCATTCCGGAAAGGGTATTTTAGCCTTCAAAAGTGCTTCATTAAAAATTTCGAGTATAATTTCATTTTATAAATTTATAACTTATAAAATTCTGCCGGGATGCCATCTGGATCTGGAGTTCTATTATTTTTCTGTTTTTTCCTTGCCTCTATTAATTCAATCATACTAATTGGCCTATTCAATATTTCCCTGTGTGTCTCTTCTAATTCTTTTAAATCTATTTATTTAAATATTGTTTAATGTCTTCTTCAAATATCTCCTCTTGCTCATATAGCTTTTAAAAAAAAATTGCTATATTTTTTTAATCCTCATTTCTATAATGTGTCTCTCCTTTCTCATCTTGTAATTGGTGTATCATTCTTTTCTCTTTTTCTTTTTACAGTTTATACACCAACCAATGTCACGTTTTATTCGCATATTCAAAATGGTTTTGCTTTGCTGACTTAATTTTCTGTGCTATCTCTATTTGTGTGAACAAATTAATTTTATGTTTTATCAAATTTATTTTTTCTTTGGTCGTTTTATTTTGAGGATCCTTCTGTAGGTCAGATTTATATTCTTTAAGCTCTTTTAATAGGTTGTCTCGTGCTTATTGTTTGTTTTTATTTTTCTTCACCATATATGCAATTGTTAGACCTCTTATGTATGCTTTTGCCATGTTCCATAGATTTTGAAATGAAGTTTCCTCTTTTGTGTTTATCCCTAAAAATATGTTCATTTCTTTTTCAATCACCTGGATGTATTCTTTATCTTTTAATATTTTTTTATTCATCATCCATTTTTCCTTGTCCATTGTCCTTTCCATATTACTTTTACTGAGTTATGATCTGCCCACATATTTGTCATTATTTCCACTTCTTCTATATCTTTTCTAAGTTCTGTCATCATCCATACCTGTTGTGGCCCGCCAGTGGCCTGCGCGGATTATTGCTGATCCCAATGATGAGGAAGTTGGTGTGGTGCTGCGCCAGCAGCCTGTGCAACCGGCGCTCGAGCCAGACAGTGAGAAGGCTGAAGAAGGGGTGGTGCCAGAGGCAGGGATTTCAGAACCTCCAGAGACTCCTTTAAGTGAAGAGGATGAAGAGGAGGAGCCTCTTCTCAATGCACGGGCACGCAGAGCTGCCAAAAGGCAGGAGTGGTTCCTCAGGAGGAGGTCTCCTCGAGAGTAAGGCTTGGGGCTAATTGGCCACTCCCTTAGCCTATTTAAGAAAGTACACAGCTGGTAACAAGCTGCAGGAAACAACTTTAGTTCACTAACCATCGCGTTGGGATGTCTCTGCAAACCTTGTTTCTGGGCTTTCTGCCAACTCCAGTAAGATTCTGAATATCTTATCTATGGAATTCTGGCAAGCTGTTAAGAACGCTTCATTAACAGCTGGCATTTGCTAACTGTGTTTTTGAGTAAACTAAATTTGGTTCAGAGTTTGTGTGTGCTGTGTTCTTTGGGATCCGTAGCTGGGGCAGAACAATACCATGTCTATTCTAGACTATGATTGGTGTGGATAGAATAGAATGTGTATTATTTTTTCTCTTTATTTACCTCCCTCCGTGTATCTTGAAGACATGGTTCCTGTATCATCTCTTTAAACATTTCTGGAAGTGTCTTTTTCTTAGTTTTATTTTTCTTATTACTCTGGTAGTCTTTTTTCATGTCTGTAATTGCGTTGAAGTCACCTATTATGCAGATGTTTTCATATTCTAATTTTTTTACTTTGTCATTTATCTTTTTATAAAATTCATTTTGGTTATCATTTGGTGCATAAATAGAAATCAATAGTATTGTTTTTTGTTCTGTTCACATTTCAATCATTAAGATCCTTCCATCCTCATCTGTGTGTATTTGTTTTGTTTTCAAATGTTTTTTTGATATAAACTGCTATTCCTCACTTTTTTGGTTCTGCTAATGAAGTATATAAATTTCCTAGTCTTGGATTCTCTAACATCTTTCTGTGTTGTTTCTTAATATGTACTTCCTGCAAATTTATGATATCCATCTCCAATCTTTGTAACTTTGTAAATGTTTGCATTCTTTTGGCTGATGCATTTAAACCATTTATGTTTATTGAAATCATTTTTATTTCTTGTTCCATCTTTGTTCTTATTTATTGGTTGTCCTTAGTCTTCTTGTGTTCCTTGTTACTATTTGTGTTTTTTCCCTCGCTCCCTCTCTCTCTATTCGTTCTCTTTCCAATCTTCTCTTTTCCTCTTGTTCTCCTTCAGTTTCATCTGTGGCATATTCTTCTTGATTCCTCCCTGCTTTTTTGATCTTCCTCCAAGGCAAAATGATGTTCAACCCGGAGGCTCCAACGAGTGCAGTGCGGCCGTGCAGGTGGTTATGGGAGCAACATGGTGCTCCCACATGACACCCTCCTGCGCGAGCTGCACTGGCTCCTGGTGGTCCTCAAGGTCCTGGTTACCACCTTTAGAGCACTCCATGGATTAGGGCCTGGTTATCTATGGGACCGCCTACTACCACAAGCAGCCTCCCACCGGCCGGTATGCTCCCATAGAGAGGGGCTCCTCCAGGTGCCATCAGCCAAACAATGTTGACTGGCGGCCCCCAGGAGGAGGGCCTTCTCTGTGGGGGCACCTACTATCTGGAACGAGCTCCCTCCGGAGATATGGAGGATCCCAGATCTGTGTACTTTCCACCGTGCTGTTAAGACCCTCCTATTCCAGCAAGCCGGCCTGGCCTAATTTTCTCCCCTTTTCTTTTAAATATCTTTTAAATTTTCTAAATGAAATTTTAATTCGTTTTTAAATTATTGGGATTTTTAACTGTTGTGGGCTAAATTGTTTAATTTGGTTTTAATTATGTTTTAACTTTTGTATTTATGTATTTTATCTTGTGCCTGTTCACCACCCTGAGTCCTTCGGGAGTAGGGCGGTATATAAATCTAATTAAATGAAATGAAATGAAAAAAAAAAACTCCTGGGCCTTTTCCAAGGTATTTACCCTTTTTCTTTTGCAAAGAGATTAGGATGCCCTCCAGTATCAGCCATTGAAACATGACTTTATATTTGTTTAATTGTGATGTGATAAAGTTGTAATCTTTTCTCTGGTCTCTTACTCATCTTGGTATTTGTTTGAGTGTTATTATCTCCTTTCCTTTATACAATATTGCCTAATCTCTCATTTTTTAATAGATTTCTTTCTTTATTGTTCTTTTAGTAAATCTAACATGCACTTCCTTTGGTAGTTTGTGCCTACGTGCATAATTTGTGCGCACTCTATAGACCTCGTCAATGTCCCTTCATATATCCTCCTTATCTCTTTGTGTTGTTTCTGCCAGGATCTCCGCTATTATCTCTCCTAAGTCTTCATCCTTATTTTCCATAATATTCTGGAACCTAAGATAAAATGATGCCTTCTCCATTTCCAGATGCACAAATGATTCTTCTAGTTCTCTATTAGTTGACATCTGCTTTTGTTCCAATGTCTCTATTTTCTTATCTGTTTGTTCCATTTTTGATTCTACTTTTTAGATCCTTTGCTCATTCCTAGAAATGTTCTGTTGGATTTTTTCTATTTTATTATCCATTTTTTTAATATTGTCTTTTATTTCTCCCACATCAGATTTAAGGTCCTTGTGGTTTCTTTTTGTTTCCTTGTGATTATTCGCAATGGTTTCTTGTTTTCTTGTTCATTGCCTCCTGGATCATTGCCAACACTGATTGAATATTTTGAATACTGGAAATGGAGCCTGCCTTTTCTTTATCTGCTCCCAGCATGCTTTCTATTGATCTTTGCTGTGCTGGAGACCCTGTAAGAGATGCCTGATTTGAGGTTGTTTTCTTATTTATTTGGTTATCGTTGTTGTGCCTGTGCTTGTCATTTTTACTATTTGTTGCAAATTCTTCCAAAATTTCATACAATGAAATTTTCATTAATATCCTTAAATTTTTTTACCTATAAGATATATAAAACTATAATGTAATTCCTTGAATGTCTATATTTATAATATTATGACTTTAGCTGTATAAATACATTTATCACTCTAATAAATAAGTAATCACTCTACAAGGCAATGTATTTTATATATATATTCTATATCCCTCTATATACTTATTTAGGACTCTATAAATTTTAACTCATATATACGTTTATGAAACAGAAGAAAAAAGAGGAGAATGTGGGGAAAAATTTAAAACTCTAAAAATTCATTAATTTGTTAATAGTATAGTTAGCACAGTATATATAATCAAATATAAAGATAAATAAATACAACTAGCAGTTACTTAAGATTAGTATTCAGTATCAATAATCCATTTTATCTCAATTGTTAAGCACTAATTACCAATTAATAATAAACAATTATTAATAATTAATTCTAATTAGAATAATAGATATTTATCATTAATCAT
>WNWU01013349.1:1322683-1359118 GCA_012654045.1 Ptyas mucosa | reverse complement strand
AGGGGGGAAGTGAGCTGGTAGAGAAGAGGAGAGGAACTTTTCTTCAGTGTTTTCTTTGAAGCTGATAACAACTCAAGGTCGACTGTTGTGGCATGGCAGCAGGATGACACCACCCGATGTTGTACCCCACATGACCCCTGGGGGAATTGTGGATTGGATGATTTATGCTGGATAGTTGGGGGAAGGCTATTGGGGATGCTTTCTATATGTACTTTTCACATCTTTTGCTTCAGACCTTGCTTTTCTTTGGTTGCATTCAGTTCATACTCAGTAAAAATACCTTTTTCTACGAAAATGGAGTTGGGGTTTTTCTTTCTTGAGTATTGAAAGGAGGCACACTTGACGTTAAGCACAGTCTGCAGCAACAGCCATTCCAGACAACTACCGTGGGGGCTGAGCAAACAATGTCTGACCAGGACAGTGACCAGGAACAGATGGGAGCAGCTGGCTCAGCAAATTCATCTGCACAGCCTGCCTGGGAGGCATTCAACTGGATGGCTAATTTACAACTGGAGGAAGGTCCAGAGAAAGCCAAATGGTTGCTGGGCGTGGAGAGGCTACTGGAACTGGAGAAGACCCCTCAAGGTGTAACAAATACCAGACGCTGAGGGGGAGAAGCTGGCTGGCTGCAGGAGCAGAAAGAAAGCCTTCTGGTCGCACAGGCCCTGCAACTTTTGAGAGAGGCTGAAGAGAGCCAGAGAAGCCAAGAAAGGTATGCATACTCCACCGGGAGGGAGAATGAACATCCCAAGGGTGGAACTGAGGCTGCTGCTTGTGGGGAAGAGAGACCAAGCTGGGGAAGGAACAGCTCAAGCCTCTGGAACTCAAGAGGCTGCTGCAGCAACCCAGGGCCGCCCCAGCAAGACAGGCACCACCACAGAGGCAAAGAAAGCCAAAATTTTCCCCGATATCAGAAAGATTCAGCGGAGACCCGAAGAAATTGGGATTTTTTTCTAACCCAAGTGTGGAACCACATGCAAGACTGGGGAGAGGATTTCCTCTCAGACATGCGTGAGGTGCGTTACCAAGGCCCTGGAGGGGGTAGCAGCTGAGTGGATGGTGGGGCTCCACAATGAGAATTCCGCCTTGCTGAGAAATTATGACCAATTCATAGCAGCTCTCAGAACGTGTTTTGAGGACCCATTAGCTGAGTGAAGGGCGAGGATTAGAATGAAAGCCATTCACCAGGGGCAGAGATTGGTAGCAGAGTACACCCAGGAATTCCACGAGTTGGCACCCTACATGAGAGGGTGGTCAGAGGTGGCCCTACTGGAGAACTATAAAGATGGGCTTAATGAGGATGTCTACAAGGATTGCTGTTCCCGAGGGGCCCCTAACGATCTGCAGAGTTGGTATGTGTTGGCAGCAGATGTGAGATCGACTTGGCCCAAGGTCATCTCCATGGTGGGTGCACCTGGGATCAACCACCCTCCTCATTCCACAAGGGGGTGTCAAAGGCCGCAATGGGGACAGCAGGGTCAAAACCAAAATCCTCTGTGCGTTTCAAATGTGGGAAGGAGGGGCACCGAGCCGCTGAGTGCTTCTCCAAGCCTGTAACCAAGAGCCAATAAAGCACCAGTGAGAGCCTGCAAGACTGCCCTAAAAGGAGTAGAAGTCATTGAGTTCACTCCCCTGAAACAGGGTGAGTTGGGAACTCTGACCATCACCGATGACAGTGAAACTGAAACAGATTCCGACGAAGACTTCCTGGTAAGTCAGAATGGAGCCCACATGACCATCTCAGTAGAACTAAAAGTACCATCCACTGGGGCCCATAGGCAGATGCTAGCCCTTCTAGATTCGGGATGCACCAGATGTGTCATCAGCCCAGACACTGTAGAACAGATGGGTCTAAGATTAAAAATGATGAAAAGGCCTATTGCATTCTGTCAGCTAGATAGATCGGTGGCTGGAGGGGGGGGGCTGCCCATTTTGTGACTGAACCAATCAAGTTGAGAATGGTGGATCACCTAGAGACTCTGAGTTTTATTGTAGCCCTGGGCATGGAACGGCCCCTCCTACTTGGGTTGCCCTGGCTCTGAAGACGGAACACACGCATAAACTGGAAAACAGGCGTGTTGCGCATCTTCTCCAAACAACCAGGGAAGAGAGGGGAGGAACCCCATTGCATGACCGAAGGGCCAAGCGAAGGGGCCACAAGTGTGACAGACCACATTGTGGGGGAAGAAAGGATCCTAAAAGAGTACCGGGACCTATAGGAAGTGTTCAGTGAAAGGGCGTCAGATGTACTGCCCCCCACCCCCCACCAGCCAACAGACTGTACCATTGAAATCATCCCTGGGGTAAAACTCCCTAAACCAAAAATTCACCCCCTGACCTCCCGGGAGCTGGGGGAACTACAAAACTTTATTGACAAAAACTTAAAATGCGGTTTTATCCAACTGGCTAGCCCGCAGGTGGCAGCACCAGTACTATTCCAGGAGAAGAAGGATGGGTCTTTTTGTCTGATGGTCGATTATAGAAATTTAAATGTGATTTGCATAAAAAATGTCTACCCCCTGCCCCTCATGAAGGGTTAGCCCACCTAGGCAAAGGAAAGATTTTTACAAAACTGGACTTATGGGAGGCATATTATAGAGTTCGGATTAAAGTTGACAGGGGGACAGAGATCAACCCCGAGGCCCCTTGTATGTGGGGTGCCACAAGGGTCGGTTCTCTCACCTCTCCTGTTCAACATTTATGTGAAGCCACTGGGTGAGATCATCCATGGTTTTGGGGTGAAGTACCACCAGTACGCTGATGACACCCATCTCCACCCATCTCCACCCCAATGATGCTCTTGAAGTGATGTCCCGGTGCTTGGAGGCTGTACGGATTTGGATGGGGAGGAACAGACTCAGGCTAAACCCATCCAAGACTGAGTGGCTGTGGTTTCCGTCATCCCGTTATAGTCAATTTATACCATCATTGACTATTGGGGGTGAGTCATTAGCCCCCACAGAGAGGGCTCGCAACCTAGGTGTCCTCCTAGATTCACGGCTGTCTTTAGAAGAACACTTGACAGCAGTGGCCAGGAGAGCTTTTTATCAGGTTTGCCTGATATGCCAGTTGCGTCCCTTTCTAGATCAGGACTCGTTAAATACAGTCACTCATGCCCTCGTCACTTCCCGCATGGACTACTGCAATGCTCTCTACACGGGGCTCCCCTTGAAGAGAATCTGGAGGCTCCAGTTAGTCCAGAATGCAGCCACACGGGTCGTTAAGGGAGCAGCGTGGCACTCCCATGTGGCTCCCCTCCTGCACGAGCTGCACTGGCTCCCTGTGGTCTTCCGGGTGCACTTCAAGGTTTTGGTTACCATCTTTAAAGCACTCCATGGCTTAGGACGGGGTATTTACGAGACCGCCTTCTGCCACCAATAACCTCCCATCGACCAGTATGCTCCCATAGAGAGGGACTTCTCAGGGTGCCGTTGGCCAAACAATGTCGACTGGCGGCCCCCAGGGGGAGAGTCTTTTATGGGAGCACCAACAATCTGGAACGAGCTGCCCTCGGAAATACGGTTAATCCCAGATCTTCGGGCTTTCTGCCGGGCCCTCAAAACATTCCTATTCATGCAAGCCAGCCTGACCTACCCTCCCTTAAAACCACTTTTAAATTCTTTAAATCTGAATCTACCCTATAAATTTGAGATGTTTAATTTAATTCCATTATAAATCAAACTATTCAATTGTATTTTTAATTGGTTTCTGAATATCAGTATTCTGCATTTATCGTTTAACTGTTCACTGCCCTGAGTCCTTCGGGAGTAGGGCGGTATACAAATCTAATAAATAAATAAATTAAATAAATAAAGAAGGGGAAGAATGGAAAACGGCTTTCAACTGTCCACTAGGATGTTTCCAGTTTTGGGTGCTCCCTTTCGGATTGCAAGGAGCCCCTGCCATGTTCATGCAACTAATTAACAAAGAGCTGCATGAATACCTGTACAAGAGGGTGCTGATCTACCTTGATGACATTCTTATCTACACCGAGACCATGGACGATCACATAAAATTGGTAAGGGCCATCCTGAAAAAGCTTAGAGCTGCTGAACTGTATGCTAAACTATCAAAATGCGAATTCCACCAAACTAAAATTGACTATCTGGGGTACCGCATTTCACATGAGGGGATAGAAATGGATCCAGAAAAGGTCCGGGCCATGTTGGAATGGGCTCCCCCATGCACCCGCAAACAACAACCTGCAAAGTTTCCTGGGATTTGCTAACTTCTATCAACAATTCATCCCCTCGTTCGCAAAAATTGCAACATCCGGACATGGAAGCCCCTTTTGTTGTACAGGCTGACGCCAGCAATGTAGCCATTGGGGCAGTGCTACTTCAGGCGAATGCAGAAGGAAAGCTGCAACCCTGTGCCTGTACCTCTCAGAAATTATTGGAGACCGAGAGGAGATGGGCCATATGGGAGAAGGAGGCTTTTGCTGTTCATTGGGCACTGTTAACTTGGAGACATTTCCTTGAAGGGGCTAAACGCCCGTTTGAGGTGTGGACTGACTACAAGAACTTAGAAGCTTTGAAAACGCCACGAAAACTGTCCCCAAAACAAGTCCGCTAGGCTCAGCACTTCAAACAATTTAATTTTTCCCTGCGCTACCTTCCTGGAGGGAAGAACTTCATGGCAGATGCCCTTTTGAGACTGCTGCAATACAGTAGTGTTAGAGAGGAAGTGATTCGTCCGATTATCCCCTCAAAACAACTGGCGGCACCAGTAGTTACTAGAGCACAAGCAAAAGCAGATCCAACTTTGTCTGGCGATTTGAGCAAGTAGCTAAAAGAAGCTCTAAAAACTGCTGAGTGGTTTTTGGCCCATTCAAATGAGTATACGCTTTGAGAAAGACTTGTCTGGGTGGGAGCTAAGCTGTATGTTCCCACCAGTCTAAGAGTGACAGTATTACAATATGCCCATGATGCCTATGACAAGTTGCTGGACATTTTGGTTTCGTGAAGACACTACATTTAGTTAAACGACAGTTCTGGTGGCCCACTCTAAAGAAGCACATAGAAGCATATATGGCAAGTTGTTCCGTGTGTGCTTCTGCAAAGAGACCTCCTGGGAAGCCACCCAGATTGCTTCAGAGTGTTGCCAGACCGGGAGCCCCATGGAAGGAAATTTCCATGGATTTTATTGTTGAATTACCCGAAAGTGGGGGGAATACAGTTATTTGAGTGGTTACTGATTTGTTCTCTAAACAAGTGCATTTTATCTCATGTCCCAAGATCCTTTCTGCTAAAATGCTTGCAAAATTGTTTGTCCAACATGTATACAGATTACATGGGGCTTCTGAGCAGATAATCTCAGACAGAGGAGTTCAGTTCACCTCCCACTTTTGGAAAGAGTTCCTAGGGTTGTTAGGCTCCGCCCAAGGGTTAAACTCTGCCCACCACCCTCAGACCAAAGGGGCTTGTGAGAGGACAAATTCCATGTTAGAACAATACAGTACCTGAGATGTTACATAAATTATCACAAGATAACTGGGCAGATTTGCTGCCGTTTGCAGAGGTGGCCTATAATAACTCTATACATAGCAGCACTGGGTTTATTCCTTTTAAGGTGGCCTCCGGCCAAGATTTCGTACCCATTCTGGAGTTGCCTCAGGAGAACCCACAGATACCCTCCTTGGTTGAGTGGATTGAACAGTTATGTGGCACTTGGTCAGTAATACATAAGGCTCTGGGTGAAGCCCATCAAGCTCATAAAACCCAAGCCAATAAGAAAAGGATTCAGGGTTGGAATTATTACTGTAAAGTAGGAGATATGGTTTTCTTTTCTACCAAGTACTTGCAAACTACTCAAAAGTTGGAAAAAACTTGGACCCAAGTATGTGGGCCCTTTTCCTATAGTCTGTATCATTAACCCAGTTACGGTGCAATTGGAGTTACCCAAAAACGTGCGGAAGATTCATCTGATATTTCATGTCAGTTTGCTCAAACCGGAGCATTGGTCCCCTTTATGTCCGGACCAAGGACCTCCTCCTGTCCCCATACTAATTGAGGGGGAACAGCATTTTGAGGTCAAGGAAATATTGGACTCTAGAAAGCATCATGATAAGGTGCAGTATTTGGTGGCCTGGAAATATTTCCCATTATCCAAAGCTGAATGGATAAAGAAGCAAGATGTTCGAGCTCCGAAACAACTGCAATTGTGTCACTGCCTTTTTTCCTTGTTTGTTACTTCTGATAAGACCTCTAGGCTAGTTAGCTAGAATGATTAATTTGCGACTGCAGAATGCTAATTAGTCATCTACTAACATGCCAAAGAAAAAAAAAGGCAAAATGAAACAAAGATCATTCCTCATAAGTAATGTGATTGATCTTTCCAAAGAAGAGGAGGCAGAAAGAAGTTTTTCAAGTTTTCGGCCGCTTGCCTTGGCAACCTGACTAGGAGAAACAGCCATGGGAGAAACTCAAACTGATAAAATGCTTTCGGAGAGGCTTGAAGATGATGAACTACTACTGAGGTCAGTAGTCATTTCTTCTCAATATGCGTGCTCCCAATCTGTCCTCCCAGAGCCCTCAGATTTTGAAACGTTTGGTGCAAGGCCAAAGTTTTCACAAACCACGGAGAATTTTTCCTCCCACACACAGAGAGAAAAGATTTGTTATTCTCCTCAAACCTCTAAGCAAGCTATTAAAAGTTATCGTGATCTAATACAATTTTATGAACACGAACTATCCCAGGCAAAGATGGATTTGTTTATGCTTGAGCACGATAAGGAAGAGCCTCGTGACTTAAAAATCTCTAAAAGCGCCATTTTGGCTTCTTCTTCAGAGCCAAAGACACACCCCCTGGTGGATTCTGTGTCAGGCCAATTAAAACAGAGAGCAGTGCACACGTCACATGAAATCCTCCCTGATCAAATTACAAGTGCCATGCAAGCAGAGCTGCCCGAAACTATAGATGTCCTGTTTATTGGCAAGTGCGTAAACAGAATTTTGTTTCTTGTTCATCTACTGAAGCTGAATATGCTTGTGTTTCAGATGCATGTAATTCTCTAACTTGGTTTGATGCTTTGGTCACGGATATCTGGACACGTCCAATTCAACCAATCACCGTGATGGAAGACAATGAATCGGTGGTTTATATTTCTGAATCACATTTCACAGGTTCTAGGTCCAGACACATTGACATCTGTTACCAGAACATAAAACAATTGGTGAAAAAAGGTTTTGTTAAAATGCAATATGTATCTACACATGATCAGATTGCAGACATCCTCAACAAACTGCTCCCAGCAGCTCAGCACGAGTATCTGCATAAGAAGATGTGCCTTATTTGATGATGTACCTGATGTTCGCTCAACTGGCAAAGAAGGGAATTGTCACTGCATTCTTATATTTCCCAGCTGAGCTCTCATTTTTGGACTAATAGACTTACTGTAGTTTTGCCAAGTCGTTATCAGTAACTAACTACTGCGCATCCTCTGCATTCCTTTTCTAGTCTTCATCTTAATTCCTTTGTTCTCCCTGCCAAGAGGTCCAGCAGGAACGCTGCCAAGATGTAGCTCATTAATTTAGGTAGCAAGAATTTTATATTTTTACTTTTACAATAAAATGAGTTTTCTTAGAAATACTTCTTCGGGTTTTATTTTCTTAATGTATACTTTCAAGGAGAGCCACGGTCCGAACCTCTAAACCGGAGTGTGATTATCCCAGAGCCAGGATGGGATCAATCAACGCCCTGACACATTGTTTCACTCCAAATATCCTGATAAACCTTAATCTATTTCTTATTGTCATGCCTTTAGTTCTGTGATTATCTGTTTTCTCTCGTTCTGGTTTTCTTTTCTTTTTTTTTATTAAAAATTTTATAAAAGATACAAACATTTTCTCTCCTCCTCTCAACCCCCCTCCCTCCACCATCCCCTCCCTCTTACCCATCCTCCCCCCCTCCCCTCACCCTCCCTCCCTCCCCACCCCACCCTGAACTTCCCAAGACAAGCACAGGGTATTACATTCACCAACATAGGATTAAAATATGCTAAAATATGTAAACTTAAAATTTTCCCTAGGTCTTTAACTCCATATACCTCAAACCATTATAAACATAAACTATAAACTATAATTTAATTTAAATATTTCATTCATAGGCTATTTTAAATTTCTTAGTCCGATACTTGTTTTGAATATAGTCGATTCATCTTCTCCACTCCAACATGTATCTTTCATTTGAATGGTCTTTCAGATATGCAGAAATTTTTGCCATTTCTGCCAGATGCACTACTTTTAATGTCCATTCCTCGATGGTGGGTAATTGTTCCTTCTTCCAGTATTGTGTCACTAATAATCTAGCTGCTGTTATTAAATTTAATATCAGTTTAGTTTCTATTACCGTACAATCCGTAACTATATCCAACAAAAAAAACAAACCTGTGGCGTAAATTTAATCTTTTTCTTTAAGATATTTTGAATAATCCACCATATTTTTATCCAAAAGGCCTTAATTTTCTTACATGTCCACCATATATAATAATATGTAGCATCCTGACAATCATATCTCCAACACTTAGGTTGAAATTTGGATACATACATGCTAGTTTTTTTGGATCTAAATGCCATCTGTAAAGCATTTTGTAAAAATTCTCTCTTAAATTTTGGGCTTGTGTAAATTTTACATTTCTAACCCATATCTTTTCCCACGTTTCCATCGTTATTACTTCTCCTATATTTTGTGCCCATTTTATCATGCAATCCTTAACTAACTCAGTTTCAGAATCTATTTCTACTAATGCATTATATAACCTTTTTATGTGCATTTGGCTTTTATCTCTTATTTGTTTTATCAAATTATCATCCTTTTGCAAAATACCAGTTTTTTGATCTTCTTTCCATCTGGCCTGCAGCTGACCATACTGAAACCATGTTTTAATTACTCTTTCATCTCTTAATTGTAGAATAGGTTTTAATTGAAATCTATTTCCCTCCTTATACAAAAGTTCCTTGTATGTAATCTCATCTTGTTTTTGTTCTACACTTATGTTCTCTATTGCGTGTCTTGGTACTGTCCAGATTGGTAACTTGTCATTTAATTTATATTGATATTTTTTCCAGACTTGCAATAAAGCATTTCTTAATATATAACTTTTGAAAATCGTGTCCACTTTTTTATCATATAGTAAGTAAGCATGCCAGCCATAGACCAGACCACATCCCTCTAAGTTTAATATCCTTTCCTCCGTTAAATTCACCCAATCGCTAACTGCTGTTAGGGCAGCTGCATCATAGTACAATCCTAAATTAGGCATTTTAAGACCTCCCCTTTCTCTAGAGTCCTGCATTATTCTCTGTTTTACATGTGGCTTCTTTCCTGCCCAAACAAAGGTATTTATACCCCTTTGCCACTGCTTCAAATTTTGATCTTTTTAAAGTATAGGAATCATTTGGAAAAGAAATAAAAACCTTGGTAAGACATTCATCTTAATTGCAGCTATCCTTCCCACCAAAGATAGTTGTAATTTTTCCCAACTTTCCATCTCTAGCTGTATTTTTTGCCACAGTAATTCATAATTATACTGGTATAATTTAGTATTCACAAACAAAATATTAACCCTAAATATTTAGCCTTCTTTATTACCTCAAATCCTGTTACTATTTCCATCTCCTCTTTCTGATTTTTAGTCATATTTTTAGCTATTATCTTTGTTTTGGCTGCATTTACTTTAAAACCAGATACCTGTCCATACACCTTAATTATATCCATCAAAACCCTGACTGACTGTACTGGTTGGGTCAAGGTAACAACCAGGTCATCTGCAAATGCTCGTAACTTATAGTCATACTGTCTAACTTTAATTCCATGTATTTCGTCTGACTCACGTATTTTGTTCAGCAATATTTCCAATGACAAAATAAACAATAATGGCAACAAAGGGCAACCTTGCCTTGTTCCTTTTTCTATTTTAAAGTTTTCAGTTAAACCACCATTAATTATTATTTGCGTTGTTTGTTTTTGATAGACTGCCTTAATGGATTGTGTAAAATATTGCCCAAATTGCATCCTGTCCATTAATTTCAATAGAAATTGCCAATTCAGTCGATCAAACGCTTTCTCTGCATCAAGAAAAATTAATGCTGCAGGGACCTGGTTGTTTCTCCCCAAATATTCTAGTATATTAACAATATGTCTTACATTGCTTTTCATTTGTCTCCCAATTATAAAACCTGTTTGGTCATGATGTATCATTTGTTGCATAACAACCATTAATCTATTTGCTAATACCTTTGCAAAAATCTTATAATCTGTATTTAAAAGTGATATGGGTCTATAATTTTTTGGATCTGTAAGATCTTGACCCTCTTTTGGAATTAGAGAAATAAAAGCTATCTTCCAAGATGGAGGTACCTCACCTCCCTGTTGTATATTATTAAGTAACTCTTTCAACGGTTCCAGCATTTCCTCCTGTAAATATTTGTAATAGACAGCTGTCAAATCATCCATCCCCGGAGCTTTACCAACTTTGAGTTGTTTTATTGCAAACAGAATCTCTTTAGAGGTTATTAACTGGTTTAAGCTATCCCTCTGCTCTTGTGAAATTATGTAGGTATTCTCATTCTGTAGGTATCTATCTATATCTAAATCTTGAATTTTATCTGCAATATACAATCTTGAATAAAATTCTAAGAAAGATTTCTTAATCAACTCTTGCTGGTAAACCTCCTTCCCTTTATATTTTATTTTCTCTATTATCCTTGATTTCTGTTTTTTCCTTAAAAATAAGCTAGCCATCTGCCTGGTTTATTAGCATTACAAAAGGTATTATGTTTGGCATATTGTAAATTAATTGCCACTTGATCTGCTATCAACATTTTAAATTGCCCTTTCAGTAAATTAATTACCTCTTTAATTTTCTTGTCTGCTGGATTCCTTATCAAAGCTTGTTCTTTTTTCTTTATCTCTTCTTCTAATACCTTCCTTCCCCCCCCCCCGCTTCCTTCTAAATTTGTTATTCAGGTATATCAAAATACCTCACATATATATGCTTTACTCGCATCCCACACCATTTCCATAGGCGTACCCTTTTTCATGTTTAGAACAAAAAATTCTTTCGTAAACTTCCTAACATTCCTTTATATTTTCTTCATGTCTAAACAGATTTTCATTTAACCTCCAAGACCTCCTAGCTCCCTTTCCATACTCCAGTTCCACCCACACTGGACTATGGTCTGTTAATATTCTTGAACAAATCTTCGTTTTCTTCACCCTAGGAGAAAGGTCATTAGTAGTCAAAATAAAATCAATCCTTGAAAAGGATTGATGTCTGTCAGAGAAAAAAGTAAAATCCTTTTCAACTGGGTTTCTTTCACGCCAAATGTCCTTCAACTCCCAATCTTCCATCATGTCAAAAAAGGACTTTGGCAATCTTGCTCTTGTTAAAAGATTTTGCTTGGGTCCCACCTTGTCCTTTTTGATATCTAAAACTCCATTCTGGCCATCCATGAATTAACTCAGTATATCTTCTCCATCTGCCAGCCAATCTCAATTTTCTTCTCCCCCAACGCCTGCGCCAATGCCTCAGACATCATCTCTCTCAAATCCTTTTGTTTGTTCTCTTTCACCCCTCTTATTCTTAGGGCAAATTTCATATCTCTATATTGCATCATTGTAACATCACTTCAGCTCTTTCAATTTTTTCCTGAGCCAGCTCAAATTTACTCTCCAGGATTTCATTTGATTGTTTTATCTCTTCTACTTTTTCATCCAAAATTTCAATGTGACCTGACAAACCTTGAAATGCCAAAAGTATATCTTCCCTAATTTCCTGATTCCGAATTGAAATCTCATCTGAGACTGATTGTATCTTCTCATCAATTACAGTGGCAAGTTTATCCTGTGTAACTTTTAAAGCTTCTTGTAGCATTTCTAAAGTTAAAGTCTGTGGCTCTGTTGGTGGGATAAGAGCTTGCAATCTTGGAGTATGGGCTGGAGAACTGCCAGTGCTCCCAGACCGTTTAGTAGGGACAGTCTTTACTGATTTTGAAGCCATTTCCAGTGTGGGCTACTTTCCCCCTCCCTTTTTCTTTTTTCCTTTCTTTTAATTTTTACCTATCAGCAGCCAAAAGAAAAGTTTGCACACAATCAGAAAGTCCTTTTCTTTTTCTGTTTATCTTAGATTAGTACTTTTAACAGTCCTCCTTCATCTTTAAGAAATTTCCTTTCCAGCAAAGGGTAAAAACTTTAAACGGAACTTTTCCTTAACTTTCACTTTCCACACCCTTTCAAGCCTCAATCACCATTTTGTAACCAGTCTTTAATTGGTACTTCCGAAGGAGGCAATACACATTGGAGTTAAGTCAAAAAATACCTGCAGTCTTATCTCTCCTGGCTTGTCCCACCTGCAGCAATTTAAAATATTCAAATCAGTCCTTGGTTGCAGATGTGGTCGCGGCGTCTTGCTCTGTATCCACAGAATCGTTCCTGGGTCTGGAGCTGCTTGACAGGTTTCTAGGGAGCTCTCACCCTTTGCGCCCCAGAAGTTCCCCTGGAGCACTTGGGGAACTCTACCTCCACCTGCCTGCTCTTTCCTCTCCCCTTTGCCTGGGGAGAGATCTTTCAAGCCGCCAGACAGTGCTTTTCTGCCATTCTGGCAGCTTTTTATGGCGCCGGGGAATGGGCGCCCATGAATAAGCATCTTCAATGCAGTGTGGCAGCACCGGAAGCCTCGTTCTGGTTTTCTTGTAGGAATAATGTCTCTTCTTCAGGAGGGGCGAATGTCAGCCTCCCCTCTTTCGTTGCTTGCTTGCTCGGCTGCCATGAAATGGGTGAGGGGGGAGATATTGGAATTCTTGGGAGGGGGGAAGTGAGCTGGTAGAGAAGAGGAGAGGAACTTTTCTTCAGCGTTTTCTTTGAAGCTGATAACAACTCAAGGTTGACTGTTGTGGCATGGCAGCAGGATGACACCACCCGATGTTGCACCCCACATGACCCCTGGGGGAATTGTGGATTGGATGATTTATGCTGGATAGTTGGGGGAAGGCTATTGGGGATGCTTTCTATATGTACTTTTTGTGCCTTTTGCTTAAGACC
Source organism: Ptyas mucosa (assembly GCA_012654045.1). Lineage (NCBI taxonomy): Eukaryota > Metazoa > Chordata > Lepidosauria > Squamata > Colubridae > Ptyas > Ptyas mucosa. The sequence goes on along the minus strand of WNWU01013349.1, from coordinate 1,346,077 downwards.
TTGCTTTTCTTTGGTTGCATTCAGTTCATACTCAGTAAAAGTAACTTTCTCTATGAAAATGGAGTCGGTGTTTTTCTTTCTTGAGTATTGAAAGGAGGCACGCCTGACATCGTGGCACGTGTGACAGTGTGACAGAAGTGGCATGCAGAGCCATCTCTCTGGGCATGCCAGCCATTGCCCGTTGCTCTTCCAGATTCTGGCACCTCATGAGTGCCAGCCAGCTGGTATTCGCGTGCGCGGGAGCACCGGAAACCAGAAGAGCAGCTTTCTGACATGCATGCATGCACCACGTTGCTGAGTTTCCAGCACATGCATGGGGCCAGGCAGCTGGTCTTCACATGTGCTTGCGTGCCAGAAACTGGAAGACCAGGTGACCAGCACGCATGCGCATGTGCATGTTGGAAACTGGAAGCTCAGCTTCCCGGTGCGTACCGGGGAACTATTCTTCCAGTTTCCAGCATTCCCGTACGTGCGCACTGGGGAGCTGCTCTTCCAGTTTCTAGTGCTCCCATGCACGTGCTCCCATTTCGGCACTCATTGCTGAAAAAGTTCACCAACACTGTACTATATGATCCAGAGGCAGTTTAAAACCTCTATGAAAGCAATATGTATAGGATAATTTGGTATCCTAGATGTTAAATGGAGTGCAAACATGTTTTCTTATTTAGACTGGAGAAGAAAAAGACTAGTAGGTTTTTTTAGAGCTTCCATGTGAAGTAGGTTAGATCAGCCCTTCCCAAAAATATACTCAATATACTAAGGGTCAACTCATATAATTCCCTAATTAGCATCACTATTTAATATAAGAGGAAGATATTGTATTTCCTTGTATGCAATGCTTATCTCTCTACAATTACATAGGTTGAAGCTGAAAAGAGGCATTGTTAGAATTCAATATGCTTTTGGTTGCTATACTGAATCCTGATGATGGTTGGATACAGATGCCGTTATAGTTATAGCATATTTACTAAAACCTATTTAGAATCAAGTAGCTTAATAAAGAATTTAATCTATTCTGATCCAAGTAAGTATGGATACAATTGACTATGAAGTAACATAATCCATCTCTTCATTTGTACAATATGGTTCTTTCTCATCCGAGGTTTTATTTCATAGTGATGACTAACATTCCTTTGAGAGTTTTTTTTAAACAGCTGGCTGTGAAAAATTTGATGAATGAATAGACAATTTGTAATGTGCTGGGTCATCCTTTCAGAGATATTTCTTGGCTTCTCCATTTACTTTACTTGTGGGAAGATTGCAGGGAGAAAGAAGCCAGCACCTCACAAAACCCGGGGGAAAAATGTATTTGGAAAATGATTGGCTCAGCTTACCCAAAGAGCTTTAAACTAAAACTGAAGGTGGGGGAGGATGACCAATCTTTAGGATCTTTAATACCTAATCCAAAACATAAACAACAATGCAACAAATCAAACAAGAAGGCAGAGAGTGATGGGAAAGAAGAAAAACTCAGATACAAATTAGGATATGTAGGAAGCATACCCAAATCACCCATAAAAGATTCAGATGCCTATACACTAATGCTCAACATTTGGAGAACAAACAGGGAGAGCTTAAAGTACTACTACATGAGGGCAAACATGATATCATTACCATTACTGAAACTTGGTGGGATTGAAACTCACAACTGGGATGTACTGATGGAAGAATATAAACTGTTCAAAAGAAAAAGACCTAATAAAAGAGGAGATGAAGGAGATACAATGCAAGAGACTGCTTGTCAGGCCCTGCCTCTCCTCCTTTCCCAAGAAAGTATAGATTCTTGAAACATGGTATTTCAAAAGGAACCTTTTATTGAGAAGAAGTGATAGCAGGACAGGCAAAGCAGACTCTAAATTCCCTCCCAAACTATACAGTTAGAAATAGGGCTTTAGAATTGCTCCCTCCAGTCTGAATGTGGATTCAGCCAATCCACAAGTGTGAAGATGTTATTGTAATGGCCATCTTGAGAAACAGATAAGGACCATTCCCAGGATCTTCTTCCACTTTCAACAAACTGAAACAACCCACATGGCTCTCCCTCCTTATTACATTCCAAAGAAGGTGAGAATACTGCAGGACGCTTAAGCGCCAAGAAAAAGGGTATAAAAATACAGCTTATCTCCATGTTCCCTCCATTTGAATGGCAGTATCACATTAGGGATCTGACACCACTACATTTCTACAGAAATGCATAAAACCACACAAACAAAAACTTCTAGAATGCATATGGGTTAATATAAAAAGAAAAAAGAAAAACATTGCCATAGGTGTATATACAAGCCACCCAATCAAGCTGAAGAAATAGATGAACCTTTCCTAATCTGTTAACAAATATATGTAGGAAATACACCACAGTAATAATGGGGAACTTTTAACTACCCTCACATCAATTGGGAGACAAACTCTGCATCAAATGGGAGATTGAACAGGGAGCGCAATCTAGTTGACAACTTTGTTATCCAAAAGTCAGAGGAGGAAACTAGAAGGACAGCTATACTGGACTTCTGCGCATGCCTGAAGATGGCGGTTCGCGGGTGAAGCTCCAATGTCTTGGGAAATGTAGGGCCTTTTTCGGATTTCTGGAGGGCCGAATTTCCAACTGCAGGCCCTGGTCCTGCAAGAGAATAATGAGGACAGCCCGCTGTGAGCTATTGGGCTGTCCTGAACCACCTATGCGGCCATTTGGAGTTGAAGAGCGCCGCGAGGTTTTGGCGGTACAGACAGGAGGCTTGAATCGGTCGGGGCAGTGCTTTCTCCCTTGGCGTCTCCCCAGCGACAGCCGGAATGGGAGTGGGGGTGCGGTGGTGATGGCCGTGTGCTGGAGCATCGCTGGGCACCCCCCCTCCCCGAAAAAGCTCGAGGCTGCCAGCACCGACGGCGACGCTGGGCGCGGCGGCTGGGGCGGCGGCGAGGGGAATTTGCACGGCCCTGGCTGAATCCTTTTGAACTCAGATTCCTCCAACGTGGTCTGCTGTCAGCTGTGGGGGAAAGTGCAGGATGATTGATTTAGAGCTCCACCCCCCCTCCTCCCGCCGCAGCCCGGTTGTGGGTGTGGCTGGGATTACTGCCTTCCTGACCAGACCCTTCCTGCATTTGGACCACAGTTGACCCCCAATTCCGGCCATACCATCGGCCATACCATCAGCCCAATTGACATCTACCTTGCTGTGAGGAGAGGTTTAAGCCTGGGCGTGGGCACCGAGGGAGTCACTTCTTGTTACAGCTGCCACCGTATAAGATCTGCTAATACCAGCCGCTGTGAGAGGGTGGCTTGGTCATTGCCTTCTGGGACAGCTGCCTGAGACCCCTTCCCACTGCCGTGAGAGGACAGTGGAGTCTGGTTTTGACCTGTGCCGAAATGGTGGACTTTCTCTCCTGGACCTTTTTTAACCATCACCACTGAACCCTTGGCCTCTTTCCATCTTTCCCAGACAGACTTGAGGACTTGAGGATGTATTCACCCACTGAGCTCTTCGCGCTGCAAGACTCCCCCCTCTCGCAGACCTCGCCCTCCATGTTATCGAGGGCCTATCTTGATGACGGGTTTTGGAACCCTGAGAGATGGTATACGGTGAAGAGGGGGTTGAGGGGCTTTTTTACCAAATTTTTAATGAAAATTTTAAGGGGACCCGGGAGGAGGGGAGGGGGCTATAAAGGTGGACCTGGGGGGGGGGGTCCATGCAGCCACTGAGCGGGGTGATGAGTCAATTGGATGCAGCAGCGGGGAGCAGTGGTTGACAAGAAGGGCAGTGAAATTGAAATAATGGGAGGGGGAGGTATAATGGGTGCAGGGGGCCATATCATGTGTCAGGAGTGCGCATGCGCTGTCTATGAGCAATTGCGCACTCTGGCCCCCAATGCGCGACTCGTGTCCTGGGTTGCACAGAGTCTCAGGCCCTGTGTCCATGGCTGATGTTGTGTAATGCCAGGTCAGTTGTTAATAAAGCCCCCCTCATTTGTGATCTCATTTTGGAGGGGGTGCGGACCTGGCAGGTATTACGGAGACCTGGTTGGGCCAAGAGGGGGGGTCCCCCTCGTTGAAATGTGCCCACCAGGTTTCCATGCATTTCATCAGCCAAGGGCCCAAGAGCATATGACGGTCGTAGCCAGGGGGGCCTTTTATCAGGTTTGCCTGATTCGCCAGTTGCAGCCCTTTCTGGATGGAGACGCCTTGTGCACGGTCACTCATGCCCTTGTCACCTCCCGGCTGGACTATTGTAATGTTCACTACATGGGGCTCCCCTTGAAGAGCACTCGGAGGCTCCAACTGGTCCAGAATGCGGCCACGTGGGTGGTTATGGGCACAACAAGTTGTGCCCACGTGACACCCCTCCTGCATGAGCTGCACTGGTTCCCAGTGGTCTTCCGGGTGTGATTCAAGGTGTTGGTCACCACCTTTAAAGCACTCCATGGCATAGGACCTGGGTACCTTCGAGACCGACTTCTGCTACCAATAGCCTCCCACTGGCCAGTTTGCTCCCACAGAGAGGGTCTCCTCAGGGTGCCATCGGCCAAGTTATGTCAGCTGGTGACATCAAGGGGAAGGACCTTCTCTGTGGGAGCCCCAGCCCTGTGGAATGAACTGCCCCCCGAAATGCGTAAGATCCCTGACCTCCGGGTATTTTGCTGCGCCCTCAAGACCTTGTTGTTCCGCCAGGCTGGATTATCAACGTAAAAATTTTAAATTGGGTGTTTTAAACTTGGGATCTTAAATTTAGCCAAATTACCTAATTGATTTTAAATTATTTTAAATTGATGTCTGTTTTGTGCTTTTAATAGGCTGTACACCGCCCTGAGTCCTTCGGGAGAAGGGCGATATAGAAATAAAATAATAATAATAATAATAATAATAATAATAATAATAATAATAATAATAATTTCTTACTAATAGAGAAGAAATATTAGAGGGGTTTGAAATATTGCAGGAACTTTAGGGCAGAGTGACCATGTCATATTAGAATTCAGTATAATGCAGAAAGTAATAGAATATAATCAAATCAGTTTCTTAGACTTTAAAAGACCTGATTTCAACAAACTTAGAGAGAGCTTGTGATTTCATGGATGAAAACCTTAAAGGGGAAAACAATTCAAGAATTTGAAAGACAAAAAGGACAAGTGCAAAAAATGGAAAGAGGGACCCATAACTAAGGCAGAATATCAGCAGACAGCCAGAATCTGCAAAGATGAAGTCAGGAAAGCAAAGACTCAGAATGAACAAAGACTTGCAACAAAAGTCAAAGATAATAAAAAAAAGTTTCTTCCAATATATAAATAACAAGTAAAAAAATCAAAGAAACGGTTGGTCCACTAAAGATAGAAGAAGGCAAGGAAGTAACAGGCAGCAGAGAGAAAGCAGAGCTGATTAACTCATTCCTTGCATTGGTTTTTACACAAAACAAAACTAGTCTAACCCAGTGATGGTGAACCTTTTTCTCGTTGCGTGCCAGAAGTGTGTGTGTGCATGCGTGACAGCACGTGTGCTTGCCAGCACCCATAATACAATGCAACCCCCTCATGCACATGTGCACAACCCCCCCATGCTCCCCGTGCATGCGCTCCACATTACCCATGCTCCCCCACGCATGTGCCCCGCATTGCGCATGTGCACTCCCCCACATGCGCTTCCCCCCAGCAGCCTATTTTGGGCCTAGAAAGTCTGGAATTTGGAGGAAGGGATTGAAGCTCTGGCCTGCTGCTTCTGGCACTGCCAGGAAAAGGGAGCGCAAGAACCACCGTTGCCAGGTGCGAGGGAACGGTGGGAAGGATATGCGGTCTGGGGCTTCTGGCATAGCCCCAGGCCTCTGGTGGGAGGGAGGGGAGTCACCCATGCTGGACACTGCCCAGAGCGCAAAGCAGGGAAGCAGCAGCACAAGAACCACTGTTGCCAGGGCCAGCGGGTGTCAGCGGCAGGAGGAGCAGGGGGCTTCCCTCCCTCCCCCTGGAAGCCTGGGGCTACACCAGAAGCCTGCTCAGATGGGGAGACAGGAAAGACCTGGCCCACCCATCCTTGCTGACGGAGCCCCTTCACCCCCAATCAATCTGCTCCTTTTGGAAATTTGCCTTTCTTCCAATGCCAAGACTTGGATCCACAAGACTGCAGACTGCCTCTGAACTACCCTTCAGGGCTGAATACGGAAAAAGTCACCCCAAGGCAGGGGTGAAATGCTCCCAGTTTGGACCAGCTTGGGTGAGAAGGTAGTGATGGTGGCGGGCAGTTCGGAGAACCAGTAGCAAAAATCCCTGCCCCCACCCCCCATGCCCAGCTGAGCTGCACAATCATCAGAGCCTTTTTTTTTAAATGGCTCTGATGAGCCAAGCTCTGACGATCTCAGCTGAGTTGCCTGCTAATCAGGCAACTCAGCTTGGATCGCCAGAGCCATTTAAAAGAAAAAAGTTTTTTCTTTTAAATAGCTCTGACAATCCAAGCTCTGACGATCCCAGCTGAGTTGCCTGATGGGATCGTCAGAGCCTTTTGAAAGCATTTTTTTAACATGGTTTTACATCTAAAAAATGGTTTTAAAAGTAAAAAAAAAAATGGCCATGCCCACACAGTCACATTACCCCCCCCCCACCACCAAGCCACGCTGACAGAACTGGTAGTAACAAATTTTAGATTTCACCCCTGCCCCAAGGCAAAGCTGAGTGACAGGAAGAAGCTGCTGCCGGTTCTGGACCTGGCAGCCCGCAGGCTCAGCCCGAGCTTTACAAGCCACTGTGGTAACCGCGCAGCCTCGTCAGCTCACCAGAAAGCCCACCACATACAGCACAGCAAGAATCGGCTGGGCCAAATAGCCCTGCCTTGGAATAATGATGACAACACCACCGCCACCCCCCTTTCCACCACCTCCAGAAAAAAACTAAGCAGGTCGCTCCCGCCACCCCTTCTCCATGTGTTGTGGTGCGAAGGGGAAAAAAAACCCACAGGAAGTCCTACTCCTGGTCATGCTGGGAAAGAGACACCACAAGAACTACTATTGCCAGGGGTGAGGGGGTGCCAATTCTAAAAGCAGTGGGCCAGGGCTTCAATCCCTTCCCCCGGACAGCCTGCTCGGGTGGGGAGACAGGGGAGCCCCAGACCGCACATCCTTTTCACCGTTCCCTCACACCCAACAGTGGTGGTTCTTGTGCTGCCCTTTCCCGGTGGTGCCAGAAGTAGTGGGCCAGGGCTTCAATCCCTTCCCCTGGACAGCTCGCTCAGGCAGGGAGACAGGGAAACCCCAGACTGCACATCCTTCCCACTGCCCCCTCACACCCAGCGGTGGCGGTTCTTGCGCTCCCCTTCCTGGACAGTGGCAGGAGCAGCTGTTGGGGGAGAGAGGGTGGTGGCAGGCTGCAGCAGCAGGCTGGTCACACTGCCTAAGAGGCAGCAGTGGCTCGTCCTCCTGCCACTCTTGCACTCTGGGTAGCATCCAGGCAGCAATACTTGGCCTCCCCGTGCGGCAGCCCACGTGGATTCCAGGCAGTGCAGATTCGGGGCCTTTCCTCACAATGGCGGTGGCAGTGATGAGGCAAGCAGGCAGCCGGGAGTAGGGGAGCGACTGGCTGGCAAGGGGCAGATATCCCGTGGCTGTATGTGGGCAATGACAGCATGGCCGGTGCACACCGCGCTAAAGGCCAGCTGATTGTCATGCACGCATGCACACCAGTAACCAGCAGACTAGCTGGCTAGTGCGCATGCATGCCCTGGAAACCTGGAAGAGGAATAGGCGATGCCACGCATGCCGGGAGACATGGCTCGGTGTGCCACTTCTGGCATGCGTGCTATAGGTTCGCCAACATGGGTCTAACCTATCAAAAACATAACTGTAAAAGACAGACTAGAAATAAAAGTTAAAATAAGCAAAAAAAAAATAGTAAGAGAACACCTGTTTGATCTTGATAAATACAAATCACCAGGATCTGATAGATTACATCCCGGAGTTCTAAAGGAGCTGGCAGATGTCATCTCAGAACCACTGCACCATATCTTTCAAAAATCCTGGAGCACCGGGGAATTACCAGAGGACTGGAAAAGAGCTGATGTGGTTCCCATCTTCAAAAAAGGAAAAAAAGAGACCCAAGAAACTACAGACCAATCAGCCTAACATCAATACCCAGGAAGATACTGGAAAAGATAATTTAAAAACAGATCTGCCAACATCTACTGTGTTTCCCTGAAAATATGACCTACATGGAAAACAAGCCCTAGCCTGACTTTCACACTTGTGCCTAAAACAAGCCCTACCCCCCAAAATATGCCATGATTAAGCCCCACCCATCATCTGGTTGTACAAGAAAAGATGAGGTGTAGGCTTAAAAATCAAGCTAGGGCGAGGGTCGGGGTGAAGGAGCTGCCCCACGCTCCCTGCACCCCCTGTCATGCCACTACCCAACTTCTTATCCAGTCACTTGTGGCTGCTTGCAGCAGGATATGAGTGGCCACTTCTTCCAACTTCAGCTTTGCTCTCATTTGGAAGCTTGGTATTTCACCTTCCTGCCTTTTCCGAACTTTTGGCTGCATGCAAGGAAAGAAGAAGCAACAGAGACCCTGGTTTGTTTCTCTCCCCCAAAGTCCACCAGAAATGAGTTTTTGTGCAGCTTGTTGCACTGGTTCCTCACACAGCCTCTCACAGCAAGACACTGCAAAGTATGTGAAGTTTGACATATCAGCGCAGTTGGCGTCCTGCCATGAGAGGCTGCATCGGTATGTTGAACCTTGTGGCAGTGCTGCTGCTTGTGCATGCAACTTCACAACAAGCCTTGCAGCATCCTGCTGTGAGAAGCTGCACTGATATGACAAACAGCATGGAACTTACCAAATTTGCAGATGATACCAAGCTGGCAGGAATAGCCAATACTCTACATGATAGGCTAAAGATCCAGATGGATCTTGACAGACTTGAACACTGGGCCCTATCTAACAAAATGAAATTCAAGGTAGAGAAAAGAAAATCTTACACTTATGCAAGAAAAACCAAAAGTACACATATAAACTGGATGAAACCAGGCTTAATAGCAGTAATTGTGAGAGATTGTTGTCTTAGTGGACAACCAATTAAATATGAGCCGATAGTGTTCGGCGGCAACCAAAAAATCCAATGCAATCCTAAATTGCATTAACAGAGGGATACAATCGAGATAAAGTGAGGTACTAATACCACTCTATAAAGTCTTCATAAGACCACATCTAGAATACTGCATCCAGTTTTGATCACCACACTATAAAAAAGATGTTGAAACTCTAGAAAGAGTGCAGAGAAGAGCAATCAAGATGATTAGGGGACTGGAGCCTCAAACAAATGATGAACGATTGCAGGAATTGGGCATGGCTAGTCTAATGAAGAGAAGGACCACGGGATACATGAAAGCAGTGTTCCAATATTTGAGGGGCTGGCACAGAGAGGAAGGGGTCAAGCTGCTTTCCAAGGTACCTGAAGGCCAGACAAGGAATAATGGATGGAAACTGATCAAGGAGAGATTCAACCTAGGAATAAGGAGAATTTTTCTGACAGTGAGAGCAATTAACCAATGGAACAGCTGGCCTTCAGAAGTTGTGGAAGCTTCATTACTGGAAGCTTTCAAGAAACTGGACTGTCATCTGTCAGAAATGGTGTCGGGTCTCTTGCTTGGGTGGGAGTTGGACTTTATGACCTCCAAGGTCCCTTCCAACTCTGTTAATCTGTTAATTTTTTAAAGGAAACTCTGAAAAATATCATTATAAAAGCCAAGCCTAGCATAATATCATTGAAAAAGAAAAATAAGAAATCAATGAAGAAGTCAGTATCAGAACTCTCTGATAAATTAAAAGAAAAGAATTATTAAAAAATGGAAAGAGGGACACATAATTAAGGTAGAATAGCAGCATATAGCCTGAATTTACAAAGATGAAGTCAGAAATGCTAAGGCTCAGAATGAAATAAGACTCACAACAAATGTCAGAAATAATAAGAAAACATTTTTTTCAACATATAAAAAATAAGAAAAAAGTCAAAGAAACAATCAGACCATTAAGTCTGGTCTGCAAGAAAGTGATGGGCAGCAGGGAGAAAACAGAATTGCTTAATTTTTTCTTTGCATCTGTATGCAAACAAAAAGGAAAAAATAGCCCAACCTACCAAAAAACAGAACCATAAAAGATAGATTAGGGACTTAATTTAAAATAAGCAAGAAAATGGTAAGAAAACACCTATCCACTCTAGATGAGTTCTAATCACCAAGATCTGATGGATTACATCCCAGAGTTCTGAAGAAGCTGGCAGATGTGATATGTGAACTGCTACCAGTTAGGACCAGTTCACCCGAATCAGTAGTATTAAATGCTACTGGTTCAGGCAAATCGGTAGTATAGAAAATGCTACTGGTTCAGGTGAACCAGTATTTCCAACAATCAGCTGTGCTGCGTGATTTTTATTAGCTAGAAATCAGGAAATCTAGCGAATCTTGTGGTAGCGAAATTTTTGGAACCGCTAGGGCTTTAGCCGCCCCACAGCAAGTGTTCGATGTTCCGTGGGAGACATTGTTAGAGAAATTGAAGAACCATTTCTCCTCTGCCCCATCTCGCATCGCAGACATGCCTTCTGGCAGCATGCTCAAACTGAGGGAGAATCTGTGAACGATTATGTAGCCTCCTTGAGATCTGCGGCGCTCCACTGTGAATTCCGTGAATTAGATGAGATGCTGTTGGACCAGTTGGTCTGCGGACTCAAAGACCTTAAACTTCAACGACGCCTTTTGGCCCGGTCTGAACTGACTCTCCAGGTGGCCCTGGATGAAGCCAGAGCCGCTGAAATGTCAGGCCGTTCAGCCGCTGAAATCCAATGATTCCAGGCAGCCTCGGCAACCACCGCAAAACCCCTGATCGTCCATTACGGGGAGTCAGACCTAGGCGAGTCCTCTGACGAGGAGGAGGAAGTGAGCCGCCTCAGGGCCACCAGACAGAAGATGGGAACCCCCAGCAAGTTTAAAAAATTCACGCCGGACAGTTGTCTCGGTTGTGGCGGCAACCATCACAGAGCCAACTGCAGGTTCAAATCGATCGTGTGCCGCCGTTGCAGCAAGAGGGGTCACCTGTTGCGTGTCTGCCAAGCACCTACCCTGCAGCCTGAGACCCCCGCTGCGCCACCGATGGACTGTCGCCGGGCCCAGAAGGCGGCTGTCCGCTGTGACGAGTGTTTTGCCGTGACCCGCTATGAGGATCCGCTCGATGTTGCTGTGAGCCATGCGTCTTCTTCTCCCTTTGCCAGCAAACTTTACATCACAGTAATGTTGGAAGGAGCGGCTTGCTGGATGGAGGTTGACACCGGCTCCTCCAAGTCTCTCATTGCATGGTCCACTCTCTCTAAATTACTGCCGGGGGTATCCCGCCGCCGGCTCCATCCCTGCCCAATCCTCCTAAGGGACTATCAAGGGAAAAATATTCCCACCTTAGGCCAGGACACCTTCCAGGTGTCCTACCAGTCCTTCTTGGGCATGTTGCCATTAATCATTGTGAAGGACAATTTGCCGATTCCGTGTCCCCTGACATTCCATCTCTTCTGGCCCACGAATTCGCTGATGTGTTCTCGGACCAGCTTGGCAAGTACACTGGCCGCCCCATCTCATTTAATTTGGACCCTCAGGTGATGCCAGTCTGCCTCAAACCACGAAGGGTGCCGCTGGCTTTGCGGCCAAGGGTAGATAAGGAGCTAGATAAACTCATAGCCCAAGGCGTCCTCGTTCCCGTAGACCACTCGAATTGGGAGACCTCCATTGTCATTCCCCTGAAGCAGGATGGGTCCATCAGGATTTGTGCCGATTATAAATGTTCCATAAATAAGGTGTTGCAGGCCAACCCCTACCCGGTACCGGTAGTGCAGTATCTGCTGCACTCACTGGGCCACGGCCGGGTGTTCGCCATGCTTGACCTGGCTCAGGCTTATCAACAGCTTCCTGTTGATGAGCCTATGGCCATGGCCCAAACCATACACACCGGGGTGTGTTTAGTTTTTTTTAATATAAAGAAGCAATTTTTATTTAGGTGGGTAGACGCAAATGAAGACATTCTACATGCTATTGGAAGACGTGAACATAAGAAAATTAACAACTGGTTTAATCTAGTATGAAGAATTTAAATGTTTGATATAGCTACTAAATGATGTTTTTAGTTGATTTGTTAATATGTACTGATAAACTAATAAGAGGTTTGATTACTGCTTTTTAGCTAGAAAATGTTTTTTTTTAAAGTGTTTTAACTATAATTGGACCTTAATGGTTTAAAAGTGGAGGACGGAAGAGTTTATATAATATTTCATTTTAAATTTGGGGTTTTTGAATGAGGTTTCTTTTTTTGTTTTCAATGAAAGAAGTTATAAAATATCTTGTTAAACTGTATAGATTTAATAATCTGCTAAGTATGTATTAGTTAAATTGAGTAACGATAGGTTTGATTAGGTAATATTTAACTGTTTTATTAACTGCTACAATTATAAATGGATACTAATTCTGTTAAATTAGATGGAAAAAGAAGAAAGAAGACTTGCTTTCCTTTTATTTACTTGCTTAATGATTATGATAAGTGAGAGATGGAGTTGAATTCAGGGGATTTAAGCTGTATTTTATATTTTGTATTTGTTCTGGGAAGTCGGGGGGGTGGTCGGGGAGGGGGGGAAATGTATGTAAAACTTTTAAAACTTTTTCAATAAAAAAAAAAGCTTGCCCCCGCTCCCACTTGCAAGGCAGAGCTGCAAGCCTTCTTAGGCCTCCTTAACTTTTACTCCATCTTCCTTCCGCATAAGGCTTCCCTGGCGGAGCCCTTGTACCGCCTCCTCGATTCCAAGGCTCTGATGTCACAGGCTGTGCTCGTCCAATACGACGCCAGCCTTCCCGTGTCCTTAACTTGCGATGCCTCCCCATACGGCATTGGCGCCGTTTCAAGCCATGTATTCCTGTCAGGCATCGAAGCTCCGCTAGCATTCTACTCTAGGACCTTGTCTGCCCCTGAGCGCAACTATAGCCAGTTAGATTGCGAGGCCCTGGCATTGGTCGCCGGGGTCAAGCGATTCCACGATTACCTCTATGGCCGACCCTTCATGATTGTCACTGATCATAAGCCTCTGTTAGGCCTCCTAGCTGGGGATAGACAAACCCCCATCATCCTATCGCCCCGCATGTCGTGGAGGGCTGAGTTCCTGGCCACGTATTCTTACCATCTAGTCTACCGGCCGGGCGCGGCTATTGGGCACGCTGATGCTCTCAGCCGCTGCCCGGTTCCGGCCTCAGCATCCGACTCTGCGCCCTCAATCTTAGTCCTCCTCATTGAGGACCTTGATTTTCCGTTGACAGTGGTGGACATCCGTGCAGGGTCAGCTTCGGACCCTACCATCTCCCAGGTCCTGGATTGGGTCTGCCGGGGGTGGCCCAAGGGACCAGTTCAGGCCGACCTGATGCCCTACTTATGCAGACAGCATGAGCTGTCTACATTGCAGGGCTGTCTGCTTTGGGGCAATAGAGTTGTCATTCCTCCGGGGTTACGCCGTTCTGTTCTAGCCCACCTCCACGACTCTCATCCGGGCATCATTCGCATGAAGGGTTTGGCCCACAGCTATGTGTGGTGGCCCGGCATGGACGGCAAGATAGAACAATGGGTGGCCGCCTGTCCCCAGTGCCAACTGTCCAGGCCAGCCCCTCCGGCGGCCCCCACTAGGGAATGGGAAGTTCCCAAGGCCCCTTGGGCGTGACTCCATATGGATTTCGCTGGGCCATTCCAGGGCCACACGTTCTTGGTCGTCGTAGATGCCTACTCCAAATGGGTGGAGTTGGCCCTCATGCACTCTACAATGACCGAGGCCGTCACCCAAGTCCTCGAGAGGCTGTTCGCGATGCATGGCCTGCCTGACACCATAGTGATGGACAACGGGCCCCAATTCACATCGGTGTCCTTCCAGCGGTTTGCGACCAGACTGGGCATTCGCCATACCACCACGGCCCCATTCCATCTGGTTGCTAACGGCCGAGCAGAAAGGGCCGTGAGATCTGCTAAAGAGGCCTTAAGCCACCTGGGCCCGACAAATTGGCACCAAACAATCAATCAATACCTCCTAGCTCAACATTCTACCCCCTGCCCAGTCACCAAGGCCAGCCCAGCTGAAATGCTCATGGGCCGGTGGCTCCGGACAGCGTTGGACCGTTTACATCCTGCATATGCACCGGACGTCCCAAAAGGGGAGTTGCCACACTGCTGGGCCTTTGCCGTTGGGGACCCCATCTATGCCCGGAACTTTGGGACTAGTGTTAAATGGGAGCTGGGCCAAATCAGCCAACTAACTGGCCCCTACTCTTATAGGGTCCTGCTCACCGATCGACGCATCTGGAGGCGGCATGTGAACCAACTGAGGAAGCGGGTCCAGCCAGTGCCATGCCTCCCCTATGAACAAGCAGCAACGGCCGATGGACAAGCACCGCCGCACACAGCCTCTGACCCCCTCTCCCTTTCCATCTACTAGTATTCTGCAACCTGGTGCGTTCTCGTCGGCTAACTCACCTGTTCTGTTTGGTTCTCCCGCATTGGCATCCGCTCCACCCACAGCGCATCCTCGACCCACCAGCTCAGAAGAGGACAGCATTCCGGCTCCGCCTCCACCGGAGGGTGGCCCTGCACTGAGAAGGTTTGGGCGGAGCCGACATTGGCCGGCGTATTTAGAGGACTATGCATGCGCCATCTGGGTGGGAAGGAGTGTTAAGTCCTCACAGATACGATGCCAGCAAAGCCGCCCTGTTGCTACCATCCCGTGATTGGCTAAGATGCGCCAGGCTGAAGAGCAGGAAAGGCGCGGCTTAGCGATTGGTTGTTCAGTCGGGCAGCTCGATATCTAAGGAGCTGTCAGATGGCCGTGCGTTGTTCTGTGGCACACATTGTGCCAGCTACTAGTTGTGTTTAATAAAGATTGTGTTGCCTAGCCTCGCGTCCATGCCTCGTTCTTCATACAGAGCAACAGCATTATAATCTGGATGTCATTTTTAAGCCAGGACGTGAAATGTACATCAGTGACACTCTGAGTAGAGCCACAGTAGATCAGACAGCTACGGGAGGAGAACATGAATACCAGATGGTTTGTTGGCTGCGACAGGAACAAACATGTTTTGCTGAAATTAACCAAGCAGATTATCTTAATGTTACGAATCAGCGGTTACAGCAGTTGAGACAACATACGGATGCTGATGTGGCCTACAGACACTAAAGAATATCGTGCTGAGTGGGTGGCCGGATGTGAAAGAGGCAGTTCCCCTGACTGTAAGGGAATACTGGTCCTTCAGAGATGAGATTGCTGTACAAGACGGCATTCTGCATAAGGGTCCAAAAGTTATAGTGCCAAAGATATTGAGACCGGAGATGTTATCGCACATCCATTCAAGCCATATTGGTGGGGAGGCATGCTATAGACAAGCCCGTGACACATTGTACTGGCCGAATATGCGAGGCGAAATTGAGGATTTTGTCAATAATTGTACCATCTGTAATGAATATACATATCGGCAACAGAAAGAAACTATGATGTCACATGAGATACCATCCCGACCTTGGCAGATCATTAGTATGGACTTGTTTAATTATGCAGGGAAAGAGCACTTGATAATAGTGGACCACTACTCTGACTTTTGGGAGATTGACCTCCTTCCAGACCTTTCAGCTGAGACCACCATTAAGAGATGTAAGTCTCAGTTTGCACATTATGGGCAACCAAATACAGTTATTACAGATAATGGTCCTCAATTTGCAAGTCTGCAATTCAAGAAATTTGCTGCTGAATGGGAGTTTGATCATATTACTTCATCACCACATCATCCGCAAGCGAATGGAAAAGCCGAATCAGCTGTAAAGATTGCTAAGAACTTATGTAGGAAAGCATCTGGCAAAAGTAGCAATCCATGGAAGGCTATTCTACATTGGAGGAATACGCCAACTGAAGGTATGGACAGTAGCCTAGCACAAAGATTACTGTCACAGAGATTAAAGACGTCCTTACCCGTGGCAAATAAATTGCTTGAGCCCGTGGTGATACATGGGGTCCTGGAAAGGCTACGACAGAAGAGGCAAGTGGCGAAGGCCAAATATGATAGATCTGCAAGAGACCTGCCAGAACTAAGGGTGGGAGAGCAAATTCGGATGAGACCACTGCCTGGAGATCGGACTGGCCGTTGGGAAAGGGGTACCTGTTTACAACAAGTGGCACCTCGCTCCTATTTGGTGGAGGTTGGAGGAACCCGATATCAGCGGAACTGTGTGGACTTGCGTGTGGCTGAGCAACCAGATTCCTCACATTTAGTTGGTGGCACAGACCCAGTTGTTAAGCCAAATCTACTTAAGGATAATAATGAATGCCCGTCGGACATTGAGGACAGTCCTGAGCTAGTTGCTGTGTTGGGTGATAGCCAAACATCCGAGGCCTCAGAAAATGGCGAGCAAAGAGATCTGGCCAGCGTGAGAGAGCGAAGAGATCCGGCCTGCATAAGAGAGGCAGGCGTGAGAGAACCAGTCATTACTAGGAGTGGGAGATGTTCACACCCCCCAATAGACTCAATTTGTAGAAAGGGTTGCTGTTATTAGAAAAGGGGAGATGTTATGGGGTTGTGTTTGCTTTTAATCTTTATTTCTATGTGCCTCTATGAGGTGTTTCCGGTTCCTGGGTGTTCCCTTGGAAGACGCTTTATAAGCGTCGTTAGTTACTTTTACATGGTTAATAAAAGCTTATCCGAAACAGGAGGCATAGAGGTGGTCAAAAGGTACCATGCATGTCAGGGGGGCAGGAAGAATGGGGTGCACAAGAGGTTCTGCATGGGTGAAGAAAGGCACAGGGGAGTTGTGCGAGTCAGAAAATATGCATGGAGATGCAGAGGAGGTATCACACTAGTTCGGTAAAACATAGAGATAGTGTTGTGAGTCAGGGATTGTGGAGGACTGACATGAGCCAGAAAATTGTGCATGGGTTACTTCCTCTTTGTTCCTCCCTCCCTTCCTTTCTTTCCTCCATTTCTTCCTGTTTCTCCCACCACTTCCTATGCCTCCCTATTACTCTCTTCATTCTCCCTTCCCTTCCTTTCTCTGCAGACAGTTAAGTGGCTCATGCTGGATGAAGATAGAGTGAATTATTGTGAGAGAGACTGGGAAAGTGTTGCAGAATATTCAAAATGATTGCAACAACAGCCCAGCAGAGCTGAAGCAGTAACATCCTGGTATTAGCAGCCATAATTTTTCCTAAACATTTCCCCCTTGAGATTCATGGCTTCTGGACTTCGGAAACATTCTGTTAAGTTAGCCCATTTGAGCTACCTTGTTGCCTTGTGATACACTATGTTGCATAATTGAAGGTTACAAGGACAAAAGTTTTAATAATATATATAGAAGATTGATAATGATTTTTAGTTACAGAAAGAGCAAATAATTTTCTGTCTAAAAGCGAAAGCATATTATTGTTGAAAAAAACCTGTTTGGAATCCAGTTGTATTTATCAAATGCATAACATTATTTTAGGACTATATGAAATGGATAATGATCTATGCTACCTCATGAAATAACACATTTTGCTTTGAACTGTGAGATGGGCAACAATTAAATTTGATTATAATAATAATAACAGCACATTTGTTAAGGTGGATAAAAATTAAAAACTTATGTTTTTAAAATGTTAACAAGAGTTGGCAGGCAAACATAACCCTATTCCTTTAGTGGATTATAATAACATTTGTTTATAGTTAATGGGTTTTCATAGTTCAAATAATGGAACAGAAGTAGGAAAATCAAGGTAAGTTGAACACAAAGCCAGAATGGCATTCTTCTTGTTCAGAAAGGCAATCAAGGCAGACTTTTTCTGTTGAGTTTTGGATTATAAAGTGATTATTAAGTGAGAATAGCTGCCTACTGGATGTCTTGCTATGTTGTTTATGATTGTGGATTGTTGAGATATGTTATATTATGAGACACTACAATGGTGTGAAGTCATCATGATTTTATGATTTCTGAGTTGTGAGTTGCCTTGAGTCTTAAAGGTAACGTATAAGTTATAATATATGTATAATATATTTTTAAACATTCCTATTCATTGATGAACCATACTGGGTGTCAGATCCCTAAAAGTGATACTGCCATTCAATTGGAGGATGGGGGTTATTTTACTTTAAAGGATAACAGTGGGAATGCATGTTTTTTCAGGTTCTCAGGGAAGCTAGGAAAGAAAACATCTTCATACTTGTGTATTGGCTAAAATCTGCATTCTGACTTAAAGGGAGGGGTCTCTACTGCTTTAATCCTACTTGTCTTGCCTAATGGTATTCAGATCGTGCTTTAATTGGATGGCTTTCACTTCTGCTTAATAAAAGAATCCTTTTGAACAACCACATTTCAAGAGTTCTTACTTTCTTAAGTTGGAAGGAGAGGCGATCCTTACAGAAAGCACAATCTGCAAAACGGTCAGATCAGAGAAGCAACCTTCGCTCTACTGAGGGGACCTTGCAAACCATGTCTGAACGAAGCAGAGAGCTGGGAGAAACCGATTGCTGGGGGGGGGGAGACATCAACTGCCACCCAGTAAGATGCCTGTTTCGTGCACCCCATCGGTGAGGAAGAGGCAACCCTGCAGAATCCTGAAAAACTCTGCTGGTCAATTGGCATTGGGAAGAAAGATGGCTGGGATGAGAGAACCAGAGGAGTCACCCTCAGCTGTGGCAACTGAAAACCGGGCTGGAAACTGGAACTAGAAGCCCTTGCTGACCAGGGGGGACTGATCGAAGCACCACTGAGGGAGGATTATCTTTTTTTTTAATTTTTTTTTATTTTTATTTGATTTATATGCCGCCCTTCTCCGGAGACTCAGGGCGTCTTACAGTGCATTAAGCAATAGCCTTCATACTTTTGTATATTTATACAAAGTCAGCTTATTGCCCCCACAATCTGGGTCCTCATTTTACCCACCTTAGAAAGGATGGAAGGCTGAGTCAACCTTGAGCCTGGTGGGATTCGAACTTGCAGTAATTGCAAGCAGCAGATGTTAATAGATGTTAATAACAGGGTGCTTTAAACCACTGTACTACAGGCTCACATTAATCTGAAGAGGCATATAACCCAATTGGTGATTGGAAACTTTGGAAAATCTCAATATCCGAAGGGAATCAGGACAACAACCAAAGGGTGTGGAAAGGGCAGCA
Organism: Ptyas mucosa; assembly: GCA_012654045.1. Lineage (NCBI taxonomy): Eukaryota > Metazoa > Chordata > Lepidosauria > Squamata > Colubridae > Ptyas > Ptyas mucosa. The sequence goes on along the minus strand of WNWU01013349.1, from coordinate 1,326,919 downwards.
GTTGCAGATGATGCCACGGGAGGCAACCCCTTTCTGGAGCCTACCTATTGAGCAGATGGTGCAGCAGCAGCAGGAAAAGACCCAGCAAACCCACCCCCCCAGGCCACACGCACACCAGCGCCCATTCCCAACCAGCCCCAAGTCCCGCAACTGGAAAGAGAAACTCCTTCCCTTGGAGTGAAGTTTGATGGGAATCTGCAACAATTAGGATTCTTTGTGGCACATGTGCTAACCTACATGCAAGAGTATGGGCGTGATTTCCAAATCCAAGGATCCCAAGTGTGAGTTGTGACCCTAGCCCTAGAGGGTGCCACAGCCAGATGGATGGTGACCCTACATAACGCCAGTGCACCAGAACTGCAGGATTTCGACCGCTTCATGATGGCCCTGCGATGACAGTTTGAGGACCCACCGGCAGATCGCAAAGCACGTGACTGCATTAAGGTGATGAGGCAGGGATGACAGCCAGTAGCAGAGTATACTGAAGAATTCCGGGACCTCGCATGTCATGTGCACTGGCCAGAAGATATTTTGGTGAGCTGTTTTAAGGATGGGCTGAATGATGATCTATACAATGCCTGCGTGGCCCGAGGTGCACCGAATAATCTACATGAATGATACGCCACTGCTGAAGAAGCTGAGATCGATATGTCCAGAAACCAGTATCAAGTGGGGAGAGCATGGAAGAAATACCCACCCCAATGGAAGCAAGAGCCCCTCAAACCTCAAACTGCATTCTCTCCGAGATCTTCAGCCTGCTTCAAGTGTGGAAAAGAGGGGGACCAAGCTGCAGAGTGTCATTTGCAAACACAGCCCAGAATCACCCACTGGGGGAGAACCCTGCAAGACTGGGTTGGCATGGGAAGTAGACTGCCCTGAGGAGCAGGGAGACCGTAGAAGTTTCATCCCCTCCCCTCTTTGGGGAGGAAACCCTGGCATCTGAACAGGAGGAATCACACTCATTTGAAAGCGATCCAGATGATGAACCACTAGTAAGCAAACCAATTAAACCACTTATCCTCCCCTTAAGACTATTTATCCCAAACCAGGACAGGGAGATAAATATCTCTACTCTAGTGAATTCAGAGTGCACCCGTTGTTTGATCAGCCCAACCCTAGTAGGGAAGTTAGGGATTAACGTAAGAAAGCTGAGAAACCCCATCACTTTCTGCCAACTGGATGGGTCAATAGCAGGAGGGGAGCCAGCTTCTTTTGCCACCGAGCCTCTACATATAGGCATTGGAAGCCACGAGGAAATGCTTACATTTATAGTGGCACCTGGCATGGAATGGCCATTGGTTCTGGGCCTTGCATGGCTAAAAAAATGGAACCCAAAAATCAATTGGAAACAAGGCATCATAAAATTTCAGATGAATGCGACTTTTGCTGAGAGTCCACATAAAGGAACTGAGGGGGCAGGGAATCGAGAAACAGCCATGCCTGGTTGTGCCATACCAACTGAGGGCATACCCATAGAGTACAAAGATTTGGCTGAGGTTTTTAGCAAAAAGGCCTCAGATGAGCACCCCCACCACCATGCCACCGACTGTGTGATAGAAATCTTACCCGGCACAAAACTCCCTAAACCCAAGATGTACACCATGCCACCGAGGGAATTGGAAGAGCTGAGAACATATATTGAGAAAAACCTAGCAACGGGTTTCATCGAGCCAGCCCAACCAAAAATTGCAGCTCCAGTGCTATTTAGAGAGAAAAAAGATGGCTCAAAAAGTCTATGTGTTGATTTTAGAAATCTGAATACGATCAGTGTGGAGAACATGTATTCCCCCCCCCTTATGAAAGATATGCTAGCACACCTCGCTAAAGGGGAAAAAATTTCAAAGCTGGACTTAAGGGAGGCTTACTACCATATCAGAATTAAGAAGGGGGATGAGTGGAAAATGGCATTTAACACCCCCCTCGGCTGCTACCAATTCAAGGTGCTCCCCTTTGGGTTACAAGGAGCCCCTGCAGTGTTTATGCAGTTAATAAATGAAGTGCTGCATCAGCATTTATATAAGGGAGTCCTGGTCTATTTGGACAACATTTTAATCTATACTGAGACCAAAGCAGAACATGTAAAACCAGTTAGGGCGGTTTTAAACAAACTCAGCTCTATCAAACTTTCCAAATGTGAATTCCACTAAGAGAAGATTGACTATTTGGGGTACCGTATTTCATACCATGGGGTTGAGTTGAATCCTCTCAAAGTGCAGGCTGTACTTGATTGGGACCCTCCATGCACGCATAAACAGTTACAGAGCTTCCTGAGTTTCACCAACTTTTACCACCAGTTTGTCTCTGCTTTCGCTCAGATTGCCCTCCCCATCACCAAGCTCTTAAAAATGAAGGGGGAGGGCAATCCTAAATCGAAGCAGCCGTTGAACTGGACTATGGAATGCCAAGTGGCATTTGAAAAACTTAAATGGCTGTTCTCGGCAGAACCAATTCTAAAACACCCAGACATGGAGAAACCATTTGTCATACAAGCAGATGCCAGCGATGTGGCAATAGGAGCAGCCCTGCTTCAGAAGAATGAGCAAGACCAACTACAACCATGCACTTACACATCCAAAAAGTTGAATGAGACTGAGCAAAGGTAGGTCATTTGAGAGAAAGAGGCTTATGTAGTTCATTGGGCATTGTTAACCTGGAGGCACTTCCTAGAAGGCAGTAAGACTCCTTTTGAAGTCTGGACTGATCATAAAAATCTAGAAGCCCTAAAGACCCCAAGGAAACTCTCTCCAAAACAAATATGATGGGCTCAGTACTTTAAATGGTTTTATTTTACTCTAAAATACCTCCTGGGGGGAAAAAACTTTCTGGCAGATGCGCTATCCAGAAAACCGCAATACAATAGTGCAAAGTCAGACGTAATCAAATCCATAGTTCAAAACAATCAACTAGCCACTAAAGTAGTCACCAGATCCCAGGCAAAACAAGAAACATTGACGAACAATGACAACACCCAAACTTTTAAACAAGCATTGGCCACTGATGAATGGTTTTTGAACAACAAATCCAGCTGTCCGATGAAAGAAGACTTGGCTTGGGTGAGAGGGAAATTGCAAAAGACTATGCTTAATGGTAAGGTGCTACGACTCCAAATTAGCTGGACATTTTGGGTTTGTGAAAACTTTACACCTGATTAAAAGACAATTTTAGTGGCCATCACTAAAAAAGGACATAGAAAGCTATGTAGCTGGCTGCCCCATTTGTGCAGCAGCAAAAAGCCGTCAGGGGAAAACCCCAGGTCTATTGCAGAAGGTACTTGAACCTTCAGTGCTTTAGAGAGATATTGCTATGGATTTCATTGTAGAATTGCCAAACAGTGAGGGAAATACTGTTATTTGGGTCATGACAGACCTGTTTTCAAAACAGGCACATTTTATACCCTGCCAAAAGATTCCCAACTGCTAAAAGTTTAGCCAAATTATTCCTAATACACATTTATCGACTCATGGTGCTCCACAAAGGATCATCTCCGACAGAGGGGTTCAATTCACCTCCAAATTTTGGAGGGCATTTTTGGACTTACTTGGTACTGGCCAGGGGTTGAGCTCTTCACATCATCCAGCTACTAATGGTAATTCTGAAATTTTGAACTCGGTATTAGAACAATGTTTAAGATGTTTCATTAATTTTCAACAGGATAACTGGACCGAACTTTTGCCTTTTCTTGAAGTTGCGTTTAATAATGCTGTACATTGAAGCACTGGTTTTACCCCTTTTAGAGTAGCGACAGGCCAGGATTTCAGTCCCATGCCTGAACTGCCCACAGAAGAACCCACCATCCCCTCACTTAAGGAGTGGATGGATAATTTGCAAAACACGTGGCCAGTGGTTAGATTAGCCTTAAAGGAAGCTGGAGAAGCTTTTAAAATTCAAGCTGACAAGAAAAGGATGGAACCTAAACCTTTTCATTTGGAGACAGGGTATACTTATCTACAAAATTCCTGAAATCATTACAACCATAGAAGAAACTAGGGCCAAAGTTAATTGGACCTTTCCCCATCACTAGAGTCATCAATCCAGTAGCAGTTAAACTACTCCTTCCAAAGACACTCAGGCAAGTCCACCCAGTATTCCATATCAGTTTACTCAAGCGAGGAGTAATCTCATCCCTCAGACCACCTGCATCTACACCTCCTGTTCCCATCATGATTGAAGGTGAACAACACTTTGAAATCAAGGAAATCCTTGATTCTAGGATCCACAGAAGGAAAATCCAATATT
>WNWU01013349.1:1266699-1312683 GCA_012654045.1 Ptyas mucosa | reverse complement strand
ATTAAGCTCTCACTATTATTCAATCTTACTCCTATACTATTATTCTTCTCATCTAATTTGCTTTATCTTTCTATAATTAAATACTATACACACACACACACACACACACACACACACATATATATATATACAATAGTTTATATTAAATAATAAATCAATATAGCTATAATAAAATAGAAAAAAAGAAAGAATAATAATAAACAATCAATTAATCATCAATTAATCAAAAGCCATTGTAAACAGTTAATAAATATTAGAGATATATAAATTATCAATTCACTTCTTCAGGAGGGTATTAATCAACTATATCAACTTAAATAACACAATTCATCAGTTAATCAAATTAGTTCGAAAAGAGCTCACTGTTAAAGTTCCTGGGGGGGTGGTGGTGTCAGGAGAAGTTTTACGCCCTACTCATTCCCCTCTTCTTAAAGTGAAAAAGCCATGATTATTGTTCTTTATTTCGCTGTATTCCAACTATATTCCACAGCAGCAAGATGGTCGCAATACTAGAAGTATATACTTCTTTCACCTGTAGACTAGGCTGCCGCTATCCTCTCCAGCTGCTGCACCGCCCCTTTTTTCTTTTCCCTCTTCAAAATCCTCTTCTTCTTTCTCCATTTGGTTCCGTTTTGCCTTGCCTCCCCGAGCCGGTCAAAACCGCAGCATCACGAGCTTCGGGGCCGCTATTCTGAGGCCTTCTTCCTGTCCTCCGAGTCCTCGGAGCTCATGCTTTGATGTGGCGGGGGGGTTGCACTCCTCCTCCTCGCCTCCAAAGAAAGCCCCTCTGCTCTCCCAACCTCTCCGGGGCTGAGAACGGCACCAAAAACGCCACGGAGGTCTGGAAAATCGATCGGTCTTGCGGAGCTAATGCCGCGCTGATCTTTCTGCTCTGACCGAGAGACGGCAGCTCCAATCATGCTTTCCTCACACAAGCATGAAGCTGAAGACACCAGCCTGAAGATGACGAGTGGGATCTTGTCAAAACGTTTGGCAAAACGTTGCCAAAATACTCTCAATCTTACATGGGAAAAGACCCAAATACACCAAAACTTGCATATGGAATTTGATCTGGAATTTTATTTTATATGTTATTACTATCAAATTTTATTACTATTTGTTCGCCCACCTATTGCATTTACAATCTAAAATAATTAAAATTGGATTATCAGCACTACGCAGAGAGGCAATACCAAGCTGAATCATGAGCACCATCGGCTGCTAAGAGGAGAATTGTGCAACCTATGGGAATTTTTTATCTTTGTTGGATTATAAGGATTAACTTCAAACTTACTTTAAACTTCAAACTACAAAATAAAATATTTATTGAACAAATAAAAGTGATTGGAAGGGACATGGATAACCCCCTGGATGTTTTTTTAAAAAATGAACTGACTGTAAAATGGAAATAAGTGGAGATAATGATATGGAGCTGACATACCAAAGCATTAAGGATTTTATAAAAGAACAACATAAGGAGATGATGGATCGTATAGAGAAAAAGCTGGAAAATATAATACAAGGAATAACAAGTAAAGACCAGGACAATGAGGAAAGAATGGAAATATCTGAAAGAGAGGAGGAGCCTGCAGAATTGGGAAATCAGAAAAAAGAAGATAATAACAAGAAGATATTAGTAAAATTGATGGTGAAAAAAAAGAAGATTAAAAATTTGGATGATGGTGAAAGATGTAGAATAAAGTAGAATGAAAAGAAAAGGAGCGTGAAGCAAAACATTTTATGAAAGTACTTTAATACTGTGTATGAAAACTAGAATCATAACTTCGATAATTGTTTATATGTGGTATAAGAGATAAAAATTATTTTTGAATATATATTAGGAATGTTGTAAGGTAATGAATTAAGAAATGAAGGATTGGAGATAATATTGTATATATTCAATAAGTGATTATTAATGAAAAGCTAGAGAAAAATCATGATTGATATATTGGAATATTGAATAATGAAAAAAGGAAAGATCACGTCTGATTATTAGAATGACAGGGGAAAGGGGAAAAAGAGGGCTAAAATAGAAGTAGAAATATGAAGGGAAAAATAGTAAAAACAGATATTAAGATGATATGAAGTATGATAGAATTATGAGAAGGTTTAGAGTTGAAAGATGACAGTAGTAAAATGAAAATGGACTGTAACTATTAAGAATAATATTGTTATGATTATTTATATTGAAATGTATGAAACCCAGGAATCAAACCATTCACGAAATGAGATGTATAAAAATAAAAAATAAAAAACTTATTAAAAAAAACAATGGCAGAACTTCTATTGTACTTGAAAAGTTCTTAACAATTCAGAGATACATTCAGAGATGAATACATAGCCCATTTTGAATTGTATAGCACAGTCAAACACCAGCACAGGAAATGTTTTATGGCATTTTGTATTATGTCATAAGCCATTTTATGATAATTTTATAACATAAAATGTTTTACAAAATTTGTCAAATTTCAATTTCATAGGAGTCATGAGTCCCAGATTTTGGATGCATTCTGTAGGTTAGCCCATTTGAGATACCTTGGTTCAAAATTTGTTGTCTTATGATATGCTGTTTCACCAAGTTTATGTAATGGGTTTTAATAGTATATAGATTTTAATAGGGATATAAGCTTTCAAGAGATCATTCAAGGATTAATTCTTTGGAACAGCTTTAACAATGGTAATTATAGGAGAGCAAATATTGTATGGGAGTGTAAGACTACATCTTACTACATCTTTCTACTGTTCTCTGTCTTAATAGTGTTCTAGTCAACTCTTGCTTAGGAACAGTATAGTACTATAACTTTAGTCAATATTGTCAGGATTGACTGGCAGCTGCTCTCCAATGCAAAAAATGCATAAAACAGGAATTTTATCTAATTAGGGATGCAGGAAATGGAAGGCTTCTGCATGCAAATCATGTACTATATAACTCCTTCTCCTCTTCCTCCTCCTCCTCCTTTTTTGCCATATGTTATCAGCAGTGCTGGGTTTCTACTGGTTTGCCCCGGTTCAGGCAAACTGGTAGTGGTGGTGGCAGGAGGCTCCGCCCACCCACCCAGACATCATCACGGACGCTCTGTGCATGCACAGAAGGTTCTGCGCATGCACAGAAGCCCCAAGTGCAAGCAAAGCAAGCATGCATGTGTGCACACTCACAGTTCCAAACCGGTAGCGAAGGTAAGTGGAACCCATTACTGGTTATCAGATTAGGAGCAAAAACCATGCTGTGAATTTCAGCAGCTATACTGTAGTAGTATAGGAGGATGAGAGTTTGTGGCATCTATAGGATATTAGGTTGCATAACTTTATATGGCACTTTTTTTTTTAGTGTTTGGCAATGATACTTTAATTTGGCTAAAAGAAATTGAAAAGTATCATATATTTGGAAAGCAAAGCCCAAAGAATTATTTCAGTTTTGCTCTGAACTGAGCATACTGTAAATTTTCCCTTATGCAAAGAATTGCTGGGGCTCCTAAAGAAGCCCAACATAGTATGCAGGATTACATTACAAAAATGTAAATTGAAGTTATTATTGCACAATAGATATCCTAATTATGGCAATCAGAATAAATATCTAAATAATCTAACCTTGTTATTGCTTTCCTCCTAAAATTGTAATTGTAAACAAGATGTCCCATTTTTCACTAAAGTGTTAATGACTACTAGCACTAATAGAGAATAGAAGAGAAGATGCCCTAAAGATAGCATGACCTCTTCAAAGATCATTGGAAAAGCAACCACTTTGCATGATAATAGCATGCTGACAGCACCATACTGTAAGTATCTCGCTCTATACTTTTCAAATATTTGCAATTCTATATGTATGGTATTTTGTATATTTGAAGAAGTAAACATTTATAGAATTTTTGGCTGGTCCATAATTATCAGAAATAATTCTGGCCTTGTTTTACTAGTGCGATTATTAGTATTCTAACTTAAAGAATAAATCAGGATTTCTCAACAGTTCTATTTTGTTTTTGTTTCTCTTACAAGAATTGAAAATATTTTTGTTTGCTTAGTCTGACATGCCAGACAGATTTGGCTCTGGATAGGAAGGAATTTGCTTCAGAAAAGTCTATAGTTTGGGCTTTTTTGGAATGTTTTTCCCACTCTGTCAATCTCAGATAGCTCAGGATTTTAAACTTTAATTTTAAACAAGTTGTCTGTTTTTGTTTTACTTACTGTCTTGTATATTAAACTCTTGTTAAAAGTATTATAGTAATGATGATGATGAATGCGGGTCCAGATAGATGACCATTGAAGGGCCCTCTTTACTCAAAGTATTACAAGCAAGAAATGTGTCTAATTAAGAAAGGAAATGTATCCAACTAGAAAGAAGAGAGGAAATGTATCCAACTAGAAAGAAGAGAGGAAATGTATCCAACTAGAAAGGGGACCAATTCAGTCGAATTCCTTTTGGCTAGGACAAACATCATAAAGAGGCCCCCATATGTCAGAAGATAGAAACAAACAGTGACATATAGCTATGAGAGGGCCAGGTCAAGAGGATTCTCATCCTTGAAGATTTCCTTCTGTCAACAAGAGATAATTTAACTATCCACCCTTCACTGAACAGTAGAATTATGATTGTTTTGGTCAGGATATTGTAAAACTTTTGTAATTAAAAGATGTCAAATGTATCTGTGTAATTGGAACTGCTGTGTTAGCACTTTCCTTTGTTTGAAACTGTATAAAGACCAGGGTCCCCGACCCATAGTTTTGTTCAGACTTCCAGGTATGAATCGGACTCTGAACCTTATTGCAATAAATCTGATTCTGTTTGCCCTTTGGGATGACTCTCAATCTCTTCATTCCATAACAAAAGAGTTTCTTTTACTCTTTATCTTCTTCAATTTTCCCCATATTTCTATAAATGCATAGTCCTTTAGTTCAAAATTTTCAATACTTTTAATTATTTTTTCATTCTGACTTCTTCTATCTTTATCCCTAATATTTGTATTCTCTCTTTGATCTGCTGTTCTTTCCCTCCCAATATATTAAAATAGAAATGTTGATTATAAAATTGAGGCAGGGACATAAAAAACCCCAGATCCCATTAGGAAAATTTTTAAAGGAGAGAGAAAGAAATGATATAATTACAGAATTTCTGTTGGGAGAGTCCAAGCTACTTCCAATACTGCCTTTCTTGGTTTTCTGGGCCAACGAAGTTCCAAAGCGAAGTGTTTCATACACAGGGTCAACTTTATTGCCACAGGCTGAAGGGAGAAAAACAAGATATTGGGACACTTGAGAGATAAGGCAGGACAAATTCTTTCCAAACAGTGAAAAATATGATAATACACCATGATAATACAATCCAACTGCTAAGACAGAATGACAAGGTAGCAACAATGGAATATCTGCAAGAAAACACCTGCCTGCAAGCAAGAACTTGTGGAACCATAAATTAGACAAACTAATAGAAAGTGAAGATGTTGCTCTGAGACGTTAGAATTCAACCAGATAAGCACCTGCCACATAACTCCATAGATTTTCTTAATTGTCAATAAGAAAGACAAAAAAGTCTGGATAATGGACATGGCAGTACTTGTAGCCAGTAGAATAGAATAGAAACAATTGGAGAAGACAATAAAACACAAAATTTATACATAGAAATAGAACGACTGTGGAAAAAGAAAACAAAGATAGTACCAATAATAATTGGCACATTTCGGTGCAATCCCAAAACAACTGGACACTACTTGAACACCATCAGCATTGACAAAATCACCACCAGTTAATTGCAAAAGGCAGTTTTATTTGGAACAGTAAAACATTCTGTGACAATATCTTCAACACCATCAAACATCCACATCTTTCTATCCCAGGTCCTTGTCTGGGACTTGGTAAATTGGATGAAAATGCCAAATCCTGTGTAAATATCTGACTGACTGTGTGCAATAAAAAGTAAGAATAACAACAGCAGCAATGTTTGGCAAAGAGTTAGATCTTAGAACAGGGGTGTCAAACTTGATTTCATTGTGGTCCAGATCATCATTGTGGTTGTCTTGCGGAGACCGGGGGGAGGGGTGTGGCCAGGGTAGTTGCAGCTGACTGGGCATGGCCCGGGGGCATGGCCAGCTTGACATTACTTTCATGGGTGGTGCCTATGGGGGCCAGGCAAGGTTGGGGAGGGTATCCAGGGGTCTCCGGAGGGTGGGGTGGTAGGCATGGGATGAGGAGAGATGAGGCAGTGGGCAGGGCAGGTGCAGTCAGAAATCATCTGACACCACACGCTCATCGCCGTTTGTGCATGGGGGGATGATGTTTCCAGTGCACGCTGTGGCTCCAGGCTGACTGTCCAAGTAGCAGGTGGAGGCAGAGGGGAGGCACATGATGTGGCTGCTGGACACACTTACTCCATCCCACTGTCTATTTTGGCTTGCATTTAGAGAGCAGGGCACCTCTGGTCATCTCCTTGATCCCCTTGTGAGTCTTGCCCTTGGACTGCACTTGGAGTGTGTTCTCCTCACACACCTGATGCACATCGGCCCCACTGTGGGCTGCTGCCACTGCGACTCGACAGACCTACCCAACCCAAAAGAGGCGAAGCAGCAAGCTAGAAAGGCTGAGTAGAGGTGGTAGAGCACACTCAGGACCAGCAGGCAAAAGACAACCACCACGAGCAGTGAAAGCTGGATCCCCATTTGTGCCATGGCAGCCCAGGCCCAGTAGAGTTGGAAGGAGGCATGTTATACCAGCTGGGCATTGGCGGCCATGGCACTGATGAGGATCTGGATTTCCCCACTTGCGATGGCTGTCTTTTGTCTGCTGAGCCTGGGCATGCTCTATCACTTCTACTCGGCCTTTCTATCTTGCTGCTTCACCTCCTTCAGATTGGGCAGGCCTGGTGCTCCAGGTGGCAGCAGCAGGGGCTTAATAGACCTGTGTGAGCTGCTGATGGCCTTGGTGGTGGCAGTGTCCCACAGCAGTCTTGAGGTGTGTCAGGTATGTGAGGAGAATATGTTCCATGTGCAAGCCAAGGGCAAGATCTGTGAGGGGGCTGAACTGGCCGAGGAGATGACCTGTGGCAAACTTCTGTCCAACTGCAAGGAAAAACAGAGGGGATGGAGTAGGCAGGCCAATGGGGTCTGGCAGCAGCTGCCCTACTGCCTGCTTTACCTTGTTTCAGCCTGCAATGGCAGCAGTACCTGGGGGCAGGGCAGAGGCTCATGATCCAGCCTGCTGGATGCGTCAGACAGCTGCCTGCCCTATCCCAGCCACATGGAATGGATCAGGCGTGTCTGCTGGTCCACATCATGTGCCTCCCCTGATTCTGCCTGCTGCCACTGCTGCTGTCACCATGCCTGCTTCTTGGAGGGCCAGCTGTGGAGTCCCTGCTGCCAGATACCTCCACCCCACATGTGAATGTGCATGCACTCCCCCCCAACCCTGAAAGGCTGGAGATGCTGGTGCAGGCAAGGCACTTATCTGCAACCTGGTGGCATCCATGCTAGGATGGGGGGGGGGGGGGGAAGGTGATGCTGGCTTGATGCCTCCTATCCGCATGCGCACATGCCAGGATAGGGTGAGCCAGGCCTGAGCACGTGTGCACCCACATCCTCCTGTGCACACATGCACCTGCTGGGATGACATGGGTCAGGCCAAAGCGATATGGGGTGGCCCCTTATAGTTTCCAGGATTGCCGCACGGGCCGTATCTGACCACATTGCGGGCCAAAACTGGCCCACAGGCCTTGAGTTTGACACCCCTGTCTTAGAACAAAGCCTCCAGACATCATCCCCCATGCTTTATCAACTGCTTATTGTTTATGGAAGATATGTTGTCACACCAGAGCTATCCTGTTTTATGACTAGATGAAAAAGATTCTAGAAGAAAATGGAACAAGTTCACTTATGCAAAGATTCTATGCTGAATGGAGAGGAATATGAGATATTAATAGGACTACTCTTGTAGTAGAACTCTTCCCATCTCAGTGCAAGATTCTGTGACACAATAGCCATTTCTTCTTTGATTGTTGAAGAAAACAGAGGTTCATTTAGTAGCCAACATTCTCCTCCACCCCCCATTCCTGAATAGAGATCTTCCAGAAGGTATTTTGAAAGATTCTTATTTCTGCTGGTAATTTCTACCACTTTCAACAGTTTAATATTTTTTGGCCTGACATTCCTGGCCTTTTGAATCCATGACAGCAATGATATAGCAAAGGGCCAGCCAGACAGCTAATCTGCTGCATGCTCCTGCCATTGTTGCTTCATGCCATTGTTGGTCCATTGATGGTATGTGAAATCAATCAGTGAAGGGGAGATAAGTAGGAAGGCAAGCAGTCTGTTGGGGATAAGTGGGAAATTCTGATAGGCAGAATCTTCCCTGCTCCTCAGCAGAAACTGAGGAGAGGAGGAAACGACACTGCAGAAGATGTGGCGAAATGCTCCATGACAAGGTAGTGTAGTAGGGTAGTTAAGAGGTTAAGGCTAGAATTCAGACAATCTAATTTGCATTATAATTCAGCTAGGAAGCTACTTGGGTGAATTGTAGTTGCCTAAATGCTTTTATTTTTGTTGGATATGGGCAATTCATCTCCTGCTATTTATTTATTTATTTTCAGCTGTCTAGACTAACTAATCAAATGCAACTATTTTATTATAGTCTGACTGTAAACTTCCATTCCGCATTAGAATCTCTCATCCCTGTGACTTTTAGAGAGAGAAAAAACTTGAAATCATATTCTGTTCATGCTGTTAACAGTCCTCAAACTATGTGCCTTGGCATGGGGATTTTCAGGTTTAGGAACTTTATGTAACATTTATGTGTTTTTTCCTTTCTTGAAATTTCCCTCTTCAATGAGATTTGGACAACTCCAGGAAGGAAAATGAGTGTCGTGAATGAAAACATAAAAGTTTATATGGGCCACTGAACATCAAGTTCATAGAACAGAAAAAGAGAAACAATAAAAAGCATAAAATTAATTGGAGTTTACCAATTGGCATGACTTCTTTGATGCAGCCAAACTGCTCCTGAATGAGAAGGGGACTGCTGTAGTAACGGCGGAAACCTTTGGGCTAGAAAGAGAAAGGAAATGAAGATATGAGACTAGGAGAATTAAAGGCAATAGGTGCACACATTTAAATTTGAAGACAAAAAGGCATTTCAAGCCCATTCACTTAGCATCTGCTCTAACTCTTACAGCAGCTGCACTTTTCCCCACAATCATGAAAATGCTCTCTGCATTTGTAGAGCAACACTGAGAAAAAAATTAATTCATAACTTTTTAGAAATTCAGAAAGAGTCAGAAATTCTTACTTATCAAAATGTACATAACTACAGGTTTACATTACAAAATGAATATTTGAATAGGACCATTACAATAATATAGATAGCATTTGCACATTGAAGTGTTGTAAGAGAAATCTGAGATGGAGCCTTCATGGAAAGTAACTAATAGGACTTCTGTTCTGATTCAGAAGGAAACCAGGAAACCAAATTTGCTTTTCTGCTGAATTTAGGGCACAGTCCAGAATTTAGGTGGCCCTTGGTCAAGGTAGCTTCAACTGATCCTCCTCAATTTGCCTTTTGACAAATTTGTGGATTTGGAGATCTGCAAACTGTTGAAAATCAGAGTATAAGATAAGAACAGCAGACAGCTTCACTTATTCAGTCCTGCCATTGCTTGCAAACCAAGGAAAGGATGGAAATAGCCAAAGGCACAGTAAGGGGGACCCAGAAGATTGTAGAAATCAGCAAACAGTCTTTGCAGAAAGAAGAATGTACAAAATGAAAACACTCAGTATTATCTTTGTCAATAGGGACCTATGCTACATAAACATAAAGAGACAGGGAATGATTTCTATAATCTTTTAGTAATGCAAGTATATTTCTTTAACTCAGCTAAATCAAGAAGATTGAAGGGATCTGTTGGACCAACATCTCTAATTGAGCCTTATTTGCAGGTTTATTCAATAGTTATATTGGCTTACCAATTTCCCCACGCACCGTTGCTGTCCAGTGCTTTCTGCACATTTGTGGTGAATACTCAGTTTGCATGCCTTACAGCGTAATCCATGTTTAGCATTTGTCCCTGTCAAAGGCACAGATACAATCAATAGTTTCCATATGCTCACCAAATGACATGGCATACAAATTCAAATGAGATTCAATTTCCCTGCACTGCAAAACTTCCAGTCTTATTTTAAGTGAGTGGAATCTGTTTCATTTTTTCATATGATGAAGTGAGTCTGGAAAAACTTGTTTTATCTGCAAATAATTGCATCTCAAATATATGAGAAAGCAGAATTGTTCATATGTAAATGATTACTTAATTTAAATTTAAAAGATTTTAACTCAACTTTTATTATTTTTATGAATAATTCAAAATGGTAAACATATCTAATACTCCTTCCTCCACCTATCTTTCCCCACAACAAAAACTCTGTGAGATAAGCTGGAATGAGACAGAATGACTGACCCAAAGTCTATCAGCTGGCTTTTCATGGTTAAGCGGGACTAGAGATCACAGTCTCCTGTGTCATCTTTCCCCTTTAAAAATAGAAATGTATGAAATATTGCAAGGGTCTGGCAGGCCTGTGAGAGATCCCGTGGCTTTACCGGTGCAAAAGAATGCAGCGAGAAATAAGGTTCCAGATGATATAGTACTAGCATATGGTGCAGTGGGCATGATGGCAAGCAGGATCAGATGGGTAGGACCAGGTGGCAGAGCTAATTGTAAATATAAATGAGCCCAAGTTGGCCCCAAGTTTGTTCATGTGACTGTGGGGACAGTTATAAATCCCTTTGTTTTACCCATCAAACTTAGAGTCGTTACTAAACAAATGCATATTAAGCAAGGACTTTGCGCAAATAGAACAAAATAGAATAAAAGAATGCAGATCTAGTCGCCACTCTCACTTACAATAAAGATATTTACAGAAATGCTTCCCTGAAATATTTTTGCCATACACCTTGTATTGTTGGTAAAGATCTAGCAATGGGACTTGGTTAGTAAAGGAGAGAATACCAGGTCCAAATCCTCATCATTTAAATCGACAAATCCGCCAATATAAATGAAATCTGTTCCAGAACAGTAACACTTGATCATCACTATTTTCTCACTCAATCCAATAGGAAGATTAAGGCTTTCTCAATTTACTACCATACATTTTCCTGTAATCCCCAACTACATTTCCTATAGATTTTTATGCAACAAACATCCGGCATATATACCCGTATATATTCGAGTATAAGCTGAGTTTTTCAGCACATTTTTTATGCTGAGAAAGCCCCTCTCAGCTTATAATCGAGTGAGGGGGGAAAATGCCTTTAAAAGCCTCTGGCGATCCCAGCTGAGTTGCCTGATCATCAGAGGCTTCTAAAAGAAGCACTTACAGAGCTAGTTTACTATTTTTCTTTGAAATAAATATTCAAAAACGTTTATGCCTCAATTAATGTAATTTTATTAATTTTTATTAATATTATTTTTATTTTGAAATTTACCAGTAGCTTTACCCTAGGCTTATACTCAAGTCAATAAGTTTCCCCAGTTTTTTGTGGTAAAATTATGTGCCTCGGCTTATATTCGGGTTGGCTTATACTCAAGTATATACGGTAACTCTGATCAGATTAGGGTACTGTCTTTCTGCCCTAGTATTGCCTATTCTGACTGGTAACTGGACATCAGGATTTTACACACAAGACTTTTCTATTCTGCAGCATCACATTAAAATAGGGATTCCAGAGACTGGATATGCACTATGTCATTGAGCCATATGTATAAATGGTTGACTGAATAACTTATATCATTTTGAAAAATCTAGCAGTAAAAGGCAATTTTGAGGGGCAGAATTATTACCATTAATATTACTATTAACACTATTACTGTTAATATTATGACATTGATTTAAATAGCAATAGCACTTAGACTTATATACCACTTCAAAGTGCTTTACAGCCCTTTCTAAGCAATTTACAGAGTCAGCATATTGCCCCCAACAATCATATGCTAGCATTCTATTCCCAGAGCAGTCAGGATGCCTCAAAATCTAAAGTAAAATACAAGTTTGGATTGTCTGTATCATGAGGATTCCACCTCCTCATGAAAGAAAAACCAACAATTTCAGTTCTACACCCCACCCCCATGATGATCTTACCTGCAAGACTACTATGATTTCTCTATTGCTTGAAGCCTGAAACAATTTAAGAAAAGTAATGGAAATTTTTTCAAGTCTTCTTTCCAGCATGTACTAGCCCATCCCCTGAACCTAACATGATACTGTGTAAGAAGTTGTGGCATCTTGCTGAGTAATGGACTTGAAATAATTCTGTGCCTTAACCTCTGGAACTCGTGATCTCTTTCCCCCCCCATATCTCATATCATATATGCAAATGTTTAAAGCCTCATAATTCAGTTCTGGCCAGCAAAAATCTATTAAGGGTTATAAGCAGGGTGGATTCAGCCAGCTCGCACCACTTCGGGAGAACTGGTTGTTAACTTTCTGCGCAGTTTGGCAAACTGGTTGTTGGAAGAAATCATTAGGGCAGAGAACCAGTTGTTAAATTACTTGAATCTCACCACTGGTTATAAGAGATAACAACATATTTATTTTAGCTTTGATCAGATAAACCAACTTTATATTTCTTCCTTTACTTTTAATAATCTTGATCCTTAATCTTCTCAGATAAAGTCCTGGAATTTGATTTCTTGTCATTTTTTTCTTTGTTCCCTCTCACAAATTTTTTTCACAACTTTTAACACATCTCTTTGTAAACCCAGTATAAGAAAGCTATCCAGATCATTCTATGGACCCACTGTATTTATTCAATAGGAATTAATTCCAATAGTTTTGATAGGAATTCCTGGAAATCTGTGTTGATTTGCACCACTGACATTTTTGTAGTTTTTCACTCAGAGAGAAAAAAAAACTATTGTTCACTTTTCCTTTCTTCTAATGTAAATTACACTCTAACTTCTTCTATCTAATTATAAATGTTACCAAATATAAAAATGGGGACCTAACTTCAGCCTTGCATTGGCCTATGCTTTGAGTTCAGACTGCTAAAAATCAGAACTTATATTATTTTTATTTTTACTAAAATACATGAATTTTTTTCTTCTTTTTTAAAAGATGAATTTATAACATAATAAGAATTACAGGATTCACCAGAAAATAATTTGTTTTCCTTTGGAGAAACTAGTATGACACTTAGCAAAGTGTGCATTTCATATTGTGCACTTAAGAAATGTTTAGAAGACATTTCATCTCAGTCTGCTTTTTAGAATCCACTGTGCCTCTATGATGACAAATCTCTCTCTGAAACTGCTCCAAATATCCCCACAGCTAACGAATGTAATTCAATAACAGAAATATAAAGAGTTTGTCCTGTTGGGATTTATTTTGTAGAATGGCTTGAAGCTTACTAAAAGGATTTAGATTTGTTTTCCTTAAGGGGAGCTGAAGATATTGACTTTCAAACAAAAAACACATTTGCACGAGTTTTTGTGTACCAATATGGTGTGAATTTATGCATTAGTGCACATAAACAGAAATTTATGTTTTCTGGACATTTTCTGCAAGTGACTCCAATTAGTACATTCATCCAAGTATCCATTGTCTGTACCAGTATTTAGGCTAATTTGATGTAGAAAAACATCTATTAAGACAATATAGTCAATAAAATTAAATGGTTTGATACATTTACATTTATTGAGATATTGGTAATAGTTTTTGAAATAGACAATAAAACATCATACAACTTTGAAACTGTCAGACTAGGCTAAAGAGAGAAATTTACCAGTCTACCATTCTGCATATAAATTGATAGTTTTGAAGAGGCCCAAGCCTTCATAAAATATTCTTAGTTCCACAATGATTTTGTAAAAATATGGTTCTTTATATATGAAAAAAAAATATGAAGGGATAGAAAATTAGTTAGATTACATCCATATAGAATCTCACTATAATCCCATGGCCACTTTACAATTCATTTAAAAAAATAATACCAAAGGCAAACAGAAGCATAAATCCATATGTACCACTTTAAAGACTGAGTAGATATGCTGCTTTTTTTTCTTGTGGTCATTAATCCAGCAGTCAGCCACTATATTGATCTCTTCTGCAAATAAGGAGGGTGGCAGAAATGTAACTTAGCTTCAAAAATAAAGAATAATTTAAAGCCCTTCTGTGATATTATTTTGCACATACTAAATGATTTTCAGAGCCTGGGGCACCTATCAAAGGGCAGCAAGAAAGGAAAAGTGAATAAACAGCACAGATTATGATGCCAACAAGAAAAAAAACCTTGTGTTCTTGAATCAAATGTCAGTACAAATCAGGACACAAATATATGAGGGAAGGTTTTACATCATGACATTATCACATATTGATCATCATTTTGCATAATTTTAGTTTACCTTCTTGTCCCATCCTGCCTATACATGGTTAGTGGTACATGGTTACAATTCTTCATGTGACTTTACATACATGCTTTCTCTTGCTTTTGAGATAGAAAAATAATTATTTCAGTCACAGAGAGGCAATTGAGATAAATAAATTCATAGTGTGTCATCGTGTTCTAATTTCAGTGGTAGGATTCAAACTTTTTAATGACCGGTTCTGTGGGCGTGGCTTGGTGGGTGTGGCTGGGTGGTCATGAGACTGGATGGGCGTGGCCAACTCAACATCACTCATGTCAAGGGGTGCTTCGCCCAGCCCCTCCCCTCCCAGCCACTCCTTGTCTCCCCCGGCCTCAACGTATATATAGTTCTGTAAAAATATTGTTCACCTTTTTTCGACTTTATTATCTGCATCTACATACTATAGATGTATTTTCATGGACTACAGAAAGGAGGAAATGGCTCACATGCTTTGCTACCAAAATGGGAAGCGTGCCTCTGCCTGCATAACTAGGAGGAGACTGTCCACCCCACAAAAACCAATGGCTTGAGAGTGGCTCCTCTACTACCCTCTCATTCCCCTGCTGTCTTCCCCAAACACCTCCCACATTGCAAATGTAGCATGCCGTTCAGGTGGGAAATGCCTGGAATGCAATAAAGCCCATCCACTCACCTCCTGCTGGCAGGCTGGCTAATGGGATGAGAGGAGAGGTGGAGAAGCTGGAGGGGAGCTGATTGGAGCTCTCCAAAAGAAGGGGGCTGAGGGAAATTGTATGTGCTACAGCATGCCGTGGATGCCTTCGCTCACCCCTTTGCCTGGCTTTCCCCCTCCCACGGTCTCCTCAGTGCTCACTTGTGCTACCACCCCCTCCCCAGTCTAGCCTGATTGCAGGTGAAGCCACATTTGCAAGCCCGCTGTTGGTGAAGCTGGGTGCTGGTGAGAGCTGGCTTTTTGCATAGCTTTGTCCAGCTGTCGGAGGAGGGGGAATGGCTTCCTCCCCAGGCCCCCATCCATTTCCCCCTGACAGCTGGACAAACCTAGGCAAAAGCCAGCCCTCACCGACATCCAGCTTCACTGACAGCAGGCTTGCAAAAGGCAATGTGAGCTTCCGCCTGCATAAGCCTAGATGGGAAGGGAGAGAGTGTGAACAAGCCAGAGGCCAGCCTTTGTCCAAAGCCCTGTGCTGCACCAGGAGGCTGAAGTTCGAATTTCTTCCCCACTCTGACCCATGCAAGAAATTGAACCAGGGGTGAAATGCTCCTAGTTCAGACTGGTTCGGCTGAACTGGTAGAGATAGCAATAATCCTGGCCCCCCGCTCACGCCCACCAAATCACCCGGTCACCCGCTTGTCCGGTTGCCACTTCTTTCCGGCTTGCTTGCTTTTCCCGCCATTTGCTTTTCTCACCATTTGCTTTTCCCGCCACTTGATTTTCCCGCCACTCAATTTTCCTGTCACTCGGTGCTTCCAGCCCACCCACCCCACCCCTGGCATATATGTTCCCCTTTCCATGCAGCCCAGCTACTTCGCCCAGAAGTTTGCCAATGCTTCATCTTGCTCGGACACATTGCCTTGCTCAGATGCCTCACCTTGTTCAGACCTCGCCTCACTCAGACCTCGCATCGCCTCACTCAGACCTCGCATCGCCTCACTCAGATACCTCACCGATGGCCACTCACTTAAAAAGGTAAGCATTGCTGGTTGCAGCCTAGTGTACTGCCCCACCATCCCCGGGCTCATGTAGTTCTTGCAACCACCTGGGATTGTTTGTGGGCCTCGTGCTGCCCCCCGGGTCCCTGGGTTCCCGGGCTCACCTGCCTGGCCTGGCTAAGTCACCTAGCTAACCACCCACCTTCCCTCCAGCCTCCAGCTTGCTTACCTTCGCTCTTCGGACCAAATCCTGAGCCGCTGGTTGCAACGCCTGCCTTGCTTCACCTGCTGCAATCCTTGCAATCAATTTCATCAGCTAGCAACTGAATCTGCCTGTCTGCAATCAATCTTATCAGCGAGCAACTGAATTTGCCTGCCTGCCTGCCTTATGCATTCAATTGGGTAAGTAACTGGGTTTTTTGGGGGGGGGGTTAAAAAATAGTTAATTTGGGGTTTTTTTAGGATTTTTTTTTAGACATAGCCATTTAAAATTTAGGAAGTTTTAAATGTAGCTGCTTTTAACCAAAAATATAAATAAAATAAAGTATTTGTGTAGCTTTCTGAGATTCTGTGTGTTTCTGAAGTGTTTCACTCTAAGTACACAAACACACAAAATCTCACAAAGCTGTATGTAACAAGTGTGAAAGTTGATTTTTGAGGTTTTTGTGGCTCTGTGAGGTTCCTGCTTGTTGCAGGGTTCATTTTGGGTTAAGTGCAGCTGCTTTTGTATTGTGTGTGAGTCAGTTGTGTTGTGTGTGTGTGTGTGTGTGTAAAGTGTGAAAGTGGTCTTGAGGTTTTTGTGGCTCTGTGAGGTTCCTGCTTGTTGCAGGGTCCATTTTGGATGAAGTGCAGCTGCTTTTGCATTGTGTGTGAGTCAGTTGTGGGGTATGTGTGTGTGTGTAAATGTGAAAGTTGGTTTTTGACCTTTTTGAGCTTTTTCTGTGCTTTTACATTGTGTGTCCTCAGCTAACAAAGCTACTTTTTTTTCCTTTTGCGGTAGCTGCTGCCTTTAACAGGAAGGATGAAAAGGCAACAGACTTTGATGGGTTTCTTGGCCAAGAAACCAAAACTTGCACAACAACCATCAGAAGTGGATCCAAAGCCATCCCAAGCACCACAAGCACCACCACTTCCACCACATGAAACCAGAGAAAGCAGCAAGTCAAGTACTGAGTCACCTGCTGCACCTGAAATTGGAAGCATTTTTCCAGACTGCTGGACCATGCAACAGTACAACAACTTCCAAGAGAAGTATGACAGGTTGGAAGTTTCAAACAAGAAACTAGGTTGCAAGTACTGTGTGAAACATGACTTCGCAATAGAGAGCGGTATTCATGTGTGCAAAGAGTGGAAGCTTTTCAAGATTGAGGTGACTGGGAAAAACAAGGAACTGCAGCAGGCATCTCTAAGGAAGAAAATGAGAGAACATTTCATATTGAAATTATACACCATTTGTAGAGGCAACATAAAACAAGCTGAGCAGGAAGCCATAACAAAAGCAATGGACAAGATTTCTGAAAGGCAATATGGCACCACTTCTCAAATGTTCAAAACTGTTTACAGCCTGGCAAAAGCATGCAGACCAATTTCAAGCATAGAGGAATTGATAGAATTACAAACTGAAAATGAAGTAGATCTGGGAGTAGGATTGCATTCAAGGCCAATGGTTGTGAAAATAGTTGAGTGCATTGCAAACAAAATTAAAACCCAAATGTTTACCAGCATCATTGCACAGAATCTGAAAGTATGCCTGATCATTGATGAAACCTCAACAGTGTCCTGCAAACCAGTTTTGACAGTTTTTGTAAAAGTTGAGGACTCAGAGGACCCACCAACAACTTTTATCAAGCTTGTTGAATTGAAGAAACAAGATGCAGAGACAACATGTTCTGCAGTTTTGGAAAGTTTACATAAGGTTGGATTTACCCGGGACTACCTACAAAAAAATTGAATAGTGTTCTGCTCTGATGGTGCCAGCGTTAGGTTTAGGAGAAAATCTGGAGTAAGCACCAGAATAGCAAAAGAGTTTCCAAATGTCATCATATGGCCCTGCTTGAATCATCACCTCCAATTTGTTTTAGATGACACCATAAAGGAAATAAAGCAAGTAAATCATTTAAAAATATTTATTGATAAAATATGCTCTATTTTTCAGCAATCCAATAAGAACTGAATTGAACTTGATAAAATATCCGAAGAACTTGACATTAACATCATAAGGATTGGTCAAGTTTTTGGGCCAAGATGGGCTGCCTGTAGTTTAAGGGCAACCATAGCTGTGTGGCCTGCTTATTCAGTGCTACATCAATATTTTCATGCAAATGCAACATACGCACGTATGGCTGCCCGTCTGGAAAATAAATATTTCTTAAATGATTTGGCGTTAATGATAGATATTCTTGAGGAAATCTCACTTCTTTCAACTGCACTGCAAGCACCCAATACAGACATAATAAAGGCTGAAAAACTGGTGAGAAGATCAATAAAAGCATTTGAACTGCTTACCCTTTGCCCATACAAAAGAAAAGTTGATGGACTAATTACTTCAGAAACATTCAGAAATATAAACTTCATAGAAAATCATCAATTTGCCCAAACGACTGATGGATGTGAACATTTAAAAACTGGTAGCCAATTGCAAGACACCACAAATAAATTACAGTTCCTACAGTTTTGTTGTGGCCCGTCAGTGGCCTGTATAGCTAGTAGCTGATTCTGACAGTGAGGAGGCTGGTGTGGTGCTGCACCAGCAGCCTGTGCAGCTGGCGCTCGAGTCAGACAATGAGGAGGCTGGAGAAGATGTGGTGTCAGAGGTGGGGATTCAGCCAGGGCCTTCAGAACCTCCAGAAGCTCCCATAAGTGAAGAGGAAGAAGACAAGGAGCCTCTTCTCGATGCACAGGTGTGCAGAGCTGCCAAAAGGCAGGAGTAGTTCCTCAGGAGGAGGTCTCTTTGAAAGTAAGGCTTGGGGCTAATTGGCCACTCACTTAGCCTATTTAAAGAAGGACAACAACTGAGGCAATTTGCAGGGAACAACTTCATTCACTCTCCTTTGCGTCCTGATCTTAGTTCTCTTATCAGTTTCCTGCAAATTGCTTCTGGGCTTTCTGCCCAGAAGCAAGGGCAGGATCACGATAGTAGGATCACGATTATTTATTCTTTGGATTCTTGTAGGCTGTTAAGAAAGTTAATTAACAGCCTTTATTTGAAAAAGACTGATTTAATTTAGTAAACTAAGTTTGTACAGACTTTGTGTGTGCTGCATTCTTTGAGTCCTTAGCTGGGGCAGAACAAGTTTTTGGTGCCAGAGTACTGGGATTTTGAGGAAATAGTTGCTCCATGGACAGCAGCTGAAGAATAACTGCGCACATTTGGTGACATTTTCAATTACAACATTAACATCAATGACTGTAGAGATTTTGTGGAGAATGTGTTAAATGATTCGAAGAGGTATGCTGACAGTATTAAAAAGCAAAAGATATTGTCAGAACAATTGCAGTAAGTTCTGCTGAAGCAGAAAGGGTTTTTTCAAAAATGAACTTCATATGTTCAGAGAGCAGAAGTTGCCTAACCATTTCCCATTTAACCAACCTCATGACTATCAGCATTACCAGGCTACCTCTTCCAAAATGGGACCCTATTCCTGCAGTGAAAAAGTGGTTCAGAGAACACCATTGCTCAGCCAATGATCCACGCATCAAATTCAAGAAAAGTGGAAGTGATGAGAGTGCCACTGAAATAGCTATGTGGAAACATCTTATAGCTAAAGACAACTAACAGTTTTATGTAAGTATTTGTGTAACTCTTTTATTGTTTTTTTATTGTTTTGTGTACTTCATTTATTCTTATTTAAGTATTAATTGCATGAAATAATTGGTATATTTTCTTTTTGTAGGTCAAAACAGGACAAAGTGACGTCCTGTTGGCCACACCCACACGGTCACTTGACCACCAAACCACACCCACCAAGTCACTTGACCACCAAGCCACACCCACTAAATAAGCCATGCCCACAGAACCAGTAGGGAAAATTTTTAAATTTCACCCCTGAATTGAACAATACTGGAAGAACATTAGAGAAAAAGAAGACACATAACATCAATGCAAGGTGGGTGCAGGACCAAAGAAAAGACCACAACAATCTCACAGAACAGAAACTAGTCACCATCATAATAGCAGACATCCAATAACAGGTCAAAAATATAAAGAGCTAAACTAACAGCAATATATGAATGTCTAGTAGACAGATAAACCAGCTAGTAGTAGTAGGCTCCCATCCAAACTGGCTAATACAAGGAAGGACAGTGTCAAGCTTCAAAAGGTGTTTTTGCTCAGAACTTCCGGCGGCTCCACGAGCTTGGAGGCTGCCCAAATGAGAGCGCCCACTTCGCGGTTCCGTAAAAACCCCCGAACGGCAGTCCAACGCCGTCGGGAGGTTTGAAAAACCTTTCCCTGGGCAAAGGGGAAAGGCAAGAGCCGGCTGGTGGGGGTAGAACTCGCCAAAGCCCCCCAGAAGGATTTCTGTGAGGGTGGAAGATTTGAGTTCCCCAGAAACCAGCCAATTGCTCCAGACCGGAAACGTCTCTGCCTTTGCAGAGCCACAAGCTGTGACCACATCTGCTGGATGTTTTATACAATTAAATTTTTTTTTAATATCAAGAGCAGACAGGATTAACCAGGAGGACTTTAATTGCAAGTATTTGACTTAACTTCTCCCTATTTGTGGATTGCCTCCTTCGGAAGTTACAAATTAACTGGAAACAAAATGGCGATTGAGGCTTGAGTGGCTGGGAAAGTGAAAGTGATCTGAGCACCGGTATAGCCTCAAATGATTTTTTAAAAATTTTCTTGTGCTAAAGATTTGCTAGAAGGAGGACTTTTCTAAGATTTGTTTGTTGGAATTTAAGAAAAGATTTGGACTATTTGGCTGCTTTTTAATTAAAAGGAAACTTTAAGAACACAGGAAGAAGGAAAGAAAGTAAATAAAAGAAGGTGGAGGGAAAAGATAAACTCCCCTCAAAATGGCCACAAAACTTCCCTCAGTTAAAACAGTCCCAGCAAAAGGTACATCTAGTGCTGGAAGTTCTCCTGCTCATGTTCCTAAAGTACAGGAGTCTCAGACTTTAACAATTGAAATGATACAGCAGGTTATTCAAGGAGCTTTGAGTACTACAAAGAATAAACTTACAGCTAGAATCCAAACTGTAGCAGATGATCTCACTGCTGTGATAGACACTAAAATTCAAACAGTTACAGAAGAATTGGCAGCACGTAATGTGGATATTAGAGAAGATATACTTTTTGCATTTCAGGGGCTAGCTACTCAAGCTGAAAATCTTGATTGTAAGATAGAAGAGGTTAAGGAAACCACTGAAATTATGAGCAGCAAACTGGATACGGCTCAGCAAAGAATAGAGAGATCAGAGATGGATTTGATTCTTTTACAATACAAAGAAATGGAGTTTGCAATGAGAATCAGAGGGGTGAAAGAAGATAAAAAAGAAAATTTGAAGGAGAAGTTGGGAGAAGCATTGGCACATGTGCTGGGGATACCAAAAGGCGAGGTGATGTGGCAAATGGATAAAATTTTTAGAGTTAATTCCTGGGTGGCCAGGCAGAGAAAATTACCTAGAGATATAGTAATATATTTTACTACAAGATATGTGCGTAATGAAGTGCTGCAAGCAACTTATAAAAAAAAGTTAGAAGTGGAAGGACAAGAGGTGATGACAATGAAGGAAATTCCCCCCAAAATGTTAAGAGCTAGAAAAGAATATTCTTTTTTGGTGGAGGAGTTGAAGAATCGTCAGCTACAATACAGATGGGATGTTCCAGCTGGTTTAGTGGTGAATTTTTCTGGAGAAAGATATAGGCTTAACACGATTGATAAGGCAAGGGATTTTTACATAAATGTTTTAAAGGCTGGAAGGCCAAAATCTCCTGAAACTAAAGTTAAAGAAACAGCTGAAAAGAAACCACAGGAAGAATTGTTATCCATTGCCCAGGGGGGAATTTCAACAAGTCAAGAAGATCTTCTTCAAGTCCTGGTGGAAGTGAGTGAAGAATTACCTAGGGAGCAAAGAATGACCAGAGCGGCTACAGTAAAACGCAAGGAGGAGTTAAGAATTCAACAACTGCAATTACCAAGTCAAGAACTCGCCAAAACAGAAGCAGTGGGAGGAGCCAGACCAAAAAGTCGGTTAGCATTGGAAAATCAGCAAATGCTCCTGAGGCTTCAGAAATTTAAGCATGGGAACTAGATTCCTAACTTGGAATGTCTCTCCGCAGAAAAGAAGAAAAATATTTACGTATCTTAAACAATTTAAGAATGATATAATATGCTTACAGGAGACCCATATTAGAATACAAGATCAAAAATACTTAATAAATTCAAAATTGGGTATGCATTATGTTGCAGCATCACCAGACAAAAAAAATGGTATAGTTATCTATGAAGAAGGATTTAATTGCTAAATTAATCAAAGCAGATGAACAAGGTAGATACTTGGCAATTGAAGTTTTGATTAAAGGTGAAAAAATTTTAATAGTGGGGGTTTATGCACCCAATCGACAACAGGAGATTTTTTACAGTTTTTTACACTCAAAAATGACTAATTGGAATTACGAAACATGTATTTTGCTTGGGGACTGGAATGGAGTAATAGATGTCAAAAAAGACAAGTTAGGATCAAAACAAAGCTTCGCCTCAAGAGCTAAATTGCCAAGATCTTTTTTTGATTTGATGGAGGAGTGGGAATTGAAGGACATTTGGAGAGATAGAAACCCAACAGATAAAGATTTTACCTTCTTCTCAGACAGACATCAATCCTTTTCAAGGATAGATTTTATTTTAATATCTAACGATCTTTTCCCTAGGGTGAAGACAACCAAGATTTTTCCAAGAACGTTGACAGACCATAGCCCTGTATGGGTAGAAATAGATTATTGCAAGGGACCAAAGCGGTCCTGGAGAGTAAATGAAAATTTATTTAGATATGAGGAAAATATTAAGGAATGTAAGAAGTTTTTGAAAGAGTATTTTACTATGAATATGCAAAAGGGTACCCCAATGGAAATGGTGTGGGATGCTAGCAAGGCTTATATGCGGGGTGTTCTGATTTATCTGAATAATAAACTCAGAAAAAAGCAAGGGGAAAAAAGAAAGGTGTTGGAAGAGGAAATTAAGGAAAATGAACAACTTTTGATATAAAGCCCAAGGGACAATAAGGTTAAGGAGGTTATTAACTTGCTGAAAGAACAATTTAAAATGTTGATAGCAGATCAAACTGCAACTAACTTACAGTATGCGAAATATAATACATTTTGTAATGCTAACAAACCTGGAAGATGGTTGGCATATATGCTTAGAAAGAGACAAAGTCAAAGAACAATTGAAAAAATTAAATATAAAGGTAAAGTGGTCTTTCAGCAAGAATTGATTAAGAAGTTGTTTATAGAATATTATTCAGAACTATATAAGGCAGATAAAATTCAGGAAATGGATATAGATAGATTTCTTAAGAAGCAGAATATTAAGTCAGTTTCACAAGAACAAAGGGATATGTTAACTCAATTAATTACATTGGAGGAAATTATGTCTGCAATTAAAGATTTAAATTTGGGTAAGGCCCCAGGAACTCATGGCCTGACGGCGGTTTACTATAAAAATTTGTATGAAGCTGAACTAATGAAAGAATTATTTAATACAATACAACAGGGAGGAAAGGTTCCTCCCTCTTGGAAAGCAGCCTTTATATCTTTAATACCAAAGGAAGGTCAGGATCATACAGATCCAAAAAATTATAGGCCTATTTCATTGTTAAATACTGATTATAAGATATTTGTCAAGGTGTTGGCAAATAGATTAATGAAAGTAATGCAACAAATGATACACCATGATCAAACAGGTTTTATAAGTGGCAGACAAATGAAAAGCAATGTAAGACATATTGTTAATGTATTGGAATATTTAGAAAGGAACAACCAGGTCCCTGCGGGGATAATATTTTTAGACGCTGAAAAAGCATTTGATCGACTTAATTGGCAGTTTTTACTAAATTTAATTGAAAGAATACAGTTTGGAAATACCTTTATACAATCATTAAAGGCAATATACCAGAAACAAACAGCACAAATAATAGTTAATGGAGGCTTAACTGATAACTTCTCAATAGAAAAAGGTACTCGGCAAGGATGTCCTTTGTCTCCATTATTATTTATCTTAGCACTTGAAATTTTGCTGAATAATATACGAGATTCAGAAGGAATAAAAGGAATTCAGATTAGGCAATATGAATATAAATTACGTGCATTCGCGGATGACCTGGTTGTTACCTTAACTCAATCATCACAATCTATTAAAATATTAATGGATATAATTAAAGAGTATGGATTAATATCTGGCTTTAAAATAAATGCAGCAAAAACAAAGATAATAGCTAAAAATATGACGGTTAAACAAAAACAAGAGATGGAAAATCACAGGATTTGAAGTAGTTAAAAAGGTCAAGTATTTAGGTATAAATATCCTGACAACTAATTCAAAATTATATCATTACAACTATGAATTATTGTGGCAAAAGATGCAATTAGAGATTCAGAATTGGCGAAAGTTACAATTGTCACTGTTAGGAAGGATAGCTGCCATAAAAATGAATCTTTTACCAAGGATTTGTTCCTTTTTCAAACAATTCCAATACTTAAAACTGATAAATTATTGAAAGAGTGGCAAAAAGGTATAAATACTTTTGTTTGGGCAGGGAAAAAACCTCGAGTTAAACAGAGAATAATGCAGGATTCTCGAGAAAGAGGAGGACTTAAATTGCCCAATTTAGGGCTTTATTATGAGGCAGCTATATTATCACTAGTTAGTGATTGGTTTAATTTAACAGAGGACAGGATATTAAATGTTGAAGGGTATGGCCTGGTTTTTGGCTGGCATGCATATTTACTGTATGACAAAAAGGTAGATAATATTTTTAAAAGTCACATACTGAGAAGTTCCTTGTTACGTGTATGGAAAAAGTATAGTTATAAATTAAACGATAAAATTCCGATTTGGGCAGTACCCAGACATGCAATTGAAAATATAAATACAGAACAAAAGCAAGATGGGACTTCATATGAGCAACTTTTGGAGAAAGAAGGATATGGTTATCAATTAAAAACTATTCAACAATTAAAAGATCAAGGAATAATTAAAACTTGATATCAATATGGCCAGTTACAGGCCAGATGGAAAGAGGACCAAAAAAAGGATATTTTGCAGTATGAAGAGAACTTGATTAAGCAGATAAGAGACCAGAGCCAAATGCACATAAAAAGGTTATATAATGTATTACTGGAAATAGATTCTGAGACAGAATTAGTTAAGGATTGTATGATAAAATGGGCACAAAATGTAGGGGAAACAATAATGTTGGACACATGGGAAACTATTAGAAATGTAAAATTTACACAGGCTCAAAATTTAAGAGAAAATTTTTACAAAATGTTCTATAGATGGCATTTAGATCGAAAAAAATTAGCTTGTATGTATCCGAATATTCAGCCCAGATGTTGGAGATGTGGAAGTCAGGATGCCACGTATTATCATATATGATGGACTTGTAAAAGTATTAAGGCGTTCTGGATAAAAATTTGGTGGATAATCCAAAATATATTAAAGAAAAAGATTAAATTTACGCCACAGTTTTTTCTGTTAGGAATTATAACAGATTGTACTGGATTAGAAATAAAGTTGATTTTAAATTTAATAACAGTGGCAAGACTACTGGTGGCACAGTATTGGAAGAAACAAGAAGTACCTACGATTCAAGAATGGACATTAAAAGTAGTGCACTTGGCAGAAATGGCAAAAATCTCCGCATATCTTAAAGATTATTCAAATGAAAGATACATAAAGGAGTGGAAAAGATGGATAGATTATATTCAAAACAAACACCGGAACAAGAAATTTCAATTAGCTTATGAATGAAATATTTTGTAGAAATTGTTATATTATATAGGACATTGTTGTTTTATTACTAGGAGTTAAAGATCAAGGTTATTAATGATTTATTATATTGTTAGCTAATTATAGTTTTGAATTTGTACATGTTGTACCCTGAGCTAATCCCGGGAAGTCAAGGTGGGGAGGGGGGAGGGTTGGAAGGGGAGGGAAGGGAGGGAGGGGGGAGAACAGAGAGGGTGAAGGGAGGGAGAGGGAGGGGGAGAGGGGAGGGGAGAATTTTTTTTTGTATAATTTGTAAAACTTTTTAATAAAAAAAAGGTGTTTTTGCTGTTGAAACTATTATCACTTCTCGGTTTGCCAATGAACTATGGTGGGAAGGAAGGGGTAAATGGAACGTAGGCTCCAGAAATCAAGAAAGCAGCTGTGCAAACCAAGGGTACTTCGGCAGGTTTTTACCACAGCCAAAAGACTTTCTCACAACAATACCAGGAGACTCCATTGGAGAATGTGACCTGGTCTAATAGGGGGAGGGAGAACTTGAATTTGAACTATGTGGGTTTGCACAGGAAATGGTTAGATCTGGTTTTGCCCTCATCTTTGCCGAAATGATGTACTCAATAAAGTTTTGCATTAAGAGATTGGATTGTCTCAGCCATGCTTGCTTTGGTTGGGTTCATCAGTCGGAATGTTGATATTAAACCAGATCTACAAAAATTAAAAATGACAAAGGAGTCCTGGGCTCCTGTAGCCTGTCCGTCCACCTCTGAAAGAGCTGTGAAGACCTAGGAGAGTATGTCTAGGATGGATCATAAGGGAGAGAATATGGCCAAGCCTGCGATGGCCTTGGCAAAAGAGGCCCCAGCTGTGGCAGAGGTGGATTTCAGCACTCAGACAGTGGTGACCATTCAAAGGGACAGCTGGAGAAAAACCAAACAGCCAGCAGTGCGGGAGGAAGTCGTGGCAGCTGGGGGACTCCCATCAGGAAAACAAGGAGCTATTGCAGGGTGTGGTGCCAAATGTTGTGACCCAGGCCCAAGTAGGTAGTAATTGATGCAAAGAGTTCCAAAACAGACTTTATTAGAACAGCTGAGAATTAACTCATTCTCAGCATAGTCCAATCTAAATTAAAACCAACTCTTCATAACACAAATTCTTCAGTCTAATCATCAACCTTGGTATAATTAGGCAAACTGCCAAAGGCTTCTCTTGGCAAAAGTTCAAAAGCAGAAGACAGCGACAAGAGATAAGTACAGCAATACTATCAACATTGTTTTCTGACAAAGAGCCCAAGAGCCATTGCTGGTCTTTTAAGCCTCTGAGACAGACCCCTCATCCAGGCCTTCCCCAGCCTTCAGGACTGGCCCATGTTCTTCCTCAGCCTCATCGCTGTCTGACTCCACTGCCAGCTCCACAGGTTGCTAGAAAACCACAACACTATTTCTCACCACAGGGCCCTTCCCCCAGGTCTGACAATCTGGATGTGGCCGTGATGGGAATTGGTCATGGAAGGCTTTCACCAAGATAGGTGCATGCACAGAGGTTGCATCTTCCCAGGTGAAGTCCTCCGGTCCATAGCCCTTCCACTCAAAGAGATACTGGAGCCATCCTTTTAGCCACTGGGAGTTCCGAATGCTGGTGACCTCATACTCGGGTGGTTCATCTCTGTCTTGTGGCACGGGTTGGGGATGGTCAGGTTGGCAGAGTAGACAGACTGGTCATTCTGGCCCAAGGAGGGATCTATGACATATTGGGTGGACATGCATTGAGCATGGCAATGTCAGGCGGTAGGCAACTGGGTTAATAATCACCTCGACAGAGAATGGACCAAGATACCGGTAGTCTAGCTTTTTGACCTTCTTGGTCTGATGGAAGGTGCTTGGTGGACAAACCCAATCTCCACAGCCAATGGCGGCATCACCCATGAGATCGGTCCACGACTCTCTTAGACTCCTCTTTGGCTTTCTCTAGATACCGTCATACCAACTGATGGATGGCCTGCAACTCGGACAGATAGTCATCGGCCGCTGGTACTGGGGAGTCGGGTTGCATGAGGGAAAAGAATCGAGGATGATATCCCATATTAGCCAGGAAAGGGGTCGTCTGCATGGGTGTGTGCTGTGAGTTGTTGAACGCATATTCTGCTACTGCCAAATAGTCCGACCAATTATCTTGTTTCTGGTTCACAAAGCAGTGCAGGTATTGCTCCAGAATGCTGATAACTTTCTCAGTCCCGCCGTCGATTTCCGGATGATGTGCTGATGACAGGCAGTCATCAACCCTTTCAAAACTGGGCTGTAAATTGAGCCCCTCTGTCTGAAACGACCCTATCAGGTAGGCCGTGCAGCTGGAAGATGTGTTGGATAAACATGCGGGCGCTGGCGTGAGCCATCAATAATCCCTAACATGGAATGAAATGTGCCATCTTCGTCATCACCATGAACAAGGTCATGAATCCAGAAGACGGAGGCAAATCCATCAAGAAGTCCATGGAAATGACACCCCAGGGTCTCTCTGGTGTTGGCAATGGCTGGAGCAGCCCTGGAGGGGCTCCCGTTGCCGACTTGGCCTGTCGGCAGCAAACACAGGATGTGGCATAAGTCTGGACATCGTGTCACAAGCGGGGCCACCAAAAAGTGCAGGAAACTAGATTTAGTGTCTTAAAGAGGCTGAAGTACCCTGCCATAGGATTATCATGGCACTGCGACAAGATAAGTCGCCAGAGCATCCCCACTGGCACATAGAGCCTGTCTCAGTACCACAAGAGTTCATCGTGAAACGTCCATGGAGAGGCGGGCCCTACCTCTTCCTTCCATTGTTCCACCTAAGCATCATGCCACTGCGCTTCCCGTATCTGAGCCCGGAAATCCACTTGTTCCTGAACCGCGGAGAAAGACTCTACAGGCAACACTTCCAGAGTGGAAACGGGTCTTCAATGTGGAAATACTCTAATTTCTGCGAGAGCGCACCCGCCCTTTGGTTGAGGATGTACATCATATGGAAATTGACCTGGGAAGGAAGAGGAACTACCGAATCTGCCTTTGGTTCAGTTTCCGTGTGGTCTGTAGGAACTCAGATTTTATGGTCCGTCCGGACTTCAACTTGATGCCGGGCCAGATGTCTCCAGGCCTCAAACACCATCTTAATGACTAGTAACTCCTTCTCCCAGATGGTGTAATTGCGCGCGGAAGGGTTGAGCTTCCGCGAATAATATGTGCAAGGGAAGAGGGTACTGCCGGACGTGCGAGCCTGGAGCAACACCACACCAACAGCAACATCCGATGCATCTGCTTCCACCACAAATGGATGGTGGGAGTCAGGATGCTTCAAGATAGGTGTTTCAAGGCCTTAAATGCCTGCTGCTCGGGGGTACCCCACCGGAACGGGACCTTTTTCTGTAGAAGCTGAGTGAGGGGCGCGGTCAAGGCAGCAAAGCCAGGGATAAAGGTCCGATAGCAGTTGGTGAACCTGAGGAGGTACTGGACATCTTTCACTCACTGAGGAGGTTGCCAACTACATAAAGACTCCACCCTGCTTGGCTCCATGGCAATGCCCTCGGGAGAGAGGCGATGCCCCAGGAACTTGATGGTGGACTGGAAAAACTGGCATTTCTCATTTAGCATACAGATGATGTTCCCGAAGACATTGTAGGACCAGGTGGAGGTGCTGTTGGTGGCTCTCCCGGGAAGGAGAGTAGATCAGAATGTCATCCAAGTAAATCACAACTTGTCCAAGAGGTTCCTAAAAATGTCATTCATGAAATGTTGGAAGGCAGCAGGAGCATTGGTCAGCTCAAACGGCATGACTGTATATTCAAAATGTCTGTAATGGGTGCCAAACACTGTCTTCTATTCATCCCCAGGATGAATCTGAGCAAGATTATAAGCCCCTTGCAAGTCCAGTTTAGTGAACACAGTAGCCTCCTGAAGCCGTTCCAAACGTTCAGGAATAAGGGGCAGAGGATACTGGTTGCGCACTGTGATGGCATTTAACTTGCAGTAGTTGCAACAAAGCCGCAAGTCTCCGGTCTTCTTTTTCACAAATAGGATCGGGATGGACAATGGCGACGACGAAGGCTGGATAAAACCTTGAGCCAGATTTTTGTCCACAAAGTCCTGTAATGTGGCCAACTCAGGGTCTCACATTGAATACAAATGCCCCACTGGGAGTGGCACGTCCGGAATCAAATCAATGGGGCAGTCATATGGCCGGTGCAGGGGCAATTGGTCCGCCCCCTGCTCACTGAAAACATCCTCAAAGTCCTCAAGATCGGAAGGCAAGGACACCCCGGTTGGACCCAGCAGCTGGCCTGTGCAGACTTGGCGGGTGTGGCCACACATTGCAGGTTCGGAAAAGCGATGAAGTTCTGGGAACAATAGATCTGCGGGTCATGTGTCTGGAGCCAAGCCAAGCCCAAAACCATGGGAAAATGCAGGCCAGAGGTAATATAAAACTGAATGGCTTCCTCATGAGACCCGATGGTCAGGCTCAAGGGTTGTGTGGCGGCCGTAACAGGCACAGACAGAAGCACCTGGCCATCAATGGTCTCCACGAGCATGGGAGGATCCACTGGACACTGAGGGACTGCATATTTGGCTGCAAATGCTGGTTCCATAAACTTAGTTGTAGCTCCAGAGTCCACCAAGGTGTGAGCCAGAATCCCCTGCAGACTATTGGACGGAAAGACTTTTGCCTCCAAAATCAAATGCCGGGAGGGGGGTGTCCAGGCTCCACATCCACAGGTGTGCCTTGGTATTGGTGCGTGCCCAACCCAGGGTCTCCCCTAGATCAGACTCAGGGTGTTTCCCGACAGGGTTTTCTGTGGCTTTGGGGCAGGCCCAGGAGCCGACTCCCCTCGTCATTTCTTTGGGCAAGAGGTGGCCATGTGCCCGAGTTCCCTGCAATACAAGCACAACTCCCCCCGATCGTTGTCTATTTTTCTCAGCCACCGACAGATGGGGTCAAGCTGTGCCTATTTCCATGGGCTCCTCCTGTGGAGCTGGGGTCTCATGCCTGACTGGAACCACACAGGTTTCCTGGCAGGCACAGTGACTGGTCCGTATCTGCAACCTAAGGCACAGATGTACCAGCGTGTTGAGGGTTGGAGGGATATCAACCCGGACCATCTCATCCTACAACTCCTCTGATAAGCCATCCTGGAACACGTTCATGAAGGCCGCCTTATTCCAGATTGAATCCTGGCTAAGCAGCCAAAACTCACTGACATATTCCTGCAGCAATTTCCAGCCCTGCTTCT
Source organism: Ptyas mucosa (assembly GCA_012654045.1). NCBI lineage: Eukaryota > Metazoa > Chordata > Lepidosauria > Squamata > Colubridae > Ptyas > Ptyas mucosa. The sequence goes on along the minus strand of WNWU01013349.1, from coordinate 1,281,482 downwards.
GGGTCTTCAGTCATCTGGTGGCTGTTTGCATTTTGATGGGATTCTCATACATAAGTCTGAGATGTTCACAAAACCCCCTGAAATTGTTCAACAGAGGACTAGCCTGAACCAGCAGGAGCATGGCCCAGCAAGCTGCAGAGCCGGAGAGCAGGCTGATCACAAACCCCACTTTATTCTGATCAGTGGGGAAGTCCTCCATTCTCAGGCTGATGAAAAGCTGGCATTGTCCCATAAAAGCAGGAAACATGGCTTGAGTGCTGTCAAACTTGTCTGGCATGGCAACATTACCTTTTCTATGGGGAAGAGGAGAAACGCTAGCTTGGAGCTGAGCCATCTGTGTAGCTAACAAAGCAACTTGCTGCTGCAGCTGTGTGTTTTCGGCATGGAGCTGTTCCATTGTGATAGAGGTTTGTTGACAAATATCCGTTTGGTCAGAAAACAAACTGTTGTGACCCAGGCCCAGGTAGGTAGTAATTGATGCAAACAGTTCCAAAACAGACTTTATTAGAACAGCTGAGAATTAACTCATTCTCAGCATAGTCCAAACTAAATAACAACAAATTCTTCATAACACAAATTCTTCAGCCTAATCACCAACCTTGGTATAATTAGGCAAACTGCCAAAGGTTTCTCTTGGCAAAAGTTCAAAAGCAGAAGACGCCGACAAGAGATAAGTGCAGCAATACTATCAATGTTGTTTTCTGACAAAGAGCCCAAAGCCGTTGCTGGTTTTTTAAGTCTAATGGGAGGGGCCAATCATTTCTTGGCCCTACTCCTGAGTCATCCTCTTTGCTTTAGCTGCTCTTGCTTTCTGGCAGCTCTTCTCATACATGCACTGGGAACTGGCTCCTCCTGTTCCTCTGCCTCTCTACTGTCAGCCTGTGGAGGCTCTGAAGTCCACACATTACTCCCTGATGGCCCTAGCCCCATCTCTGCCTCTGACGCAGAACCCTCATCCGGGCCTTCCCCAGCCTCCAGGACTGGCCTAAGTTCTTCCTCAGCCTCATCGCTGTCCGACTCTGCTGCCAGCTCTGCAGGCTGCTGATGAACCACAACACCAAAGGCATCCAAAGTCAAGTTCCCCCTGGAGTGGCATTCATCCAAGGCCCAAGATGGAGACAGAAAAGAGCAGCAGAGTGGTAAGAACCAGTGGAATGGAGATACCTGGCAGCCTGCTGCAGCCCATCGGTCAAACAACTGAGAGAGATGTTTGTTGGAATGGAGTTGCAGGGATTGGAACTGGTGTGATAGACAATTCAAGTTGCTGGAGCAGGACCCAGCCAACCCTTGGTGACTCTCCCACCCTGGCTGAGGATGGGGGTGCACCACAGCTTGGAAGTAGCAAGCCCTCCATGGACTGCCACCCTCCAGCCAGGTCAGGCTCCAGGGTAAGGCACCACTGGACCCCAATGAGCGGCAGCCCAACTACATGGGATTGCCAGGCACCCCCAAGCACAGCTGGTGGTACACAGCTCTGGCCTTTCCCTACAGGGTGGGATGGCTGCAGGGACACTGGGGCACCCCAGGACTTATCAAACGCCTGCCAATTAAGATCACATTCAAAGGGAGTCGAGAAATTGAAATTTTTCCTGAATCAGGTATAAGCACACATGGATTAATATGGGCCAGCCTTCTTCAACTATGTGGCTTGTGTGAATGCCATCATGGAAAATTTGAAGGGAAAAGCAGCAGAGTAGGTGACAGGCCTCCCAAGTCGGGGGAACCCAATGCCTTCCTGGGAGAGCTCAGAGCCCAATTTGGAGACCCCATGCTAATCAGGTGGGTAGAATCTGACATCTGTGTCATCAGGCAAGGGAACAGACCAGTTGCCGAGTACATTCATGAGTTCTGAAGATTGGCTGGGAGGCTGAAACACTGACTGGAGCAGCTCCTGATGAGTTGCTTGTAGACCATAGAGAGGTTGTTATCTAGATATAGATTGATTGATTGATTGATTGATTGATTGATTTATTAAATTTATATACCGCCCTACTCCCGAAGGACTCAAGGCGGTGTACAGTTGAACGAAATATACATGTAATAAAGGAATTGAAAAAGCCAATTTTAAGATGATTTAAGATGATGATTTAAGATGATTTAAGCCTCCCTCTGTATGCTTCTTCTTCTGTACAAACAGCAGCAGGTAAGGCAATACCATCTAAATGGTAGATCTTATCTAGAAGGATTGGTTTAAGGCATACAATAATAATTCTGTTCTAGTTTCATTCAGAGCATCTACTTTCTCAGTGTGTGCTGATTTATACCAGACTGGGCAGCCGTATTTGCCTGTGAGTAGCAAAAAGCCATTGTAGAGTTATTGTCTTAAGGACCCTTGGTTTGGTACCCAAGTAGAGTTCATGCTAAGTTACATTGAGCCTCGGTGGCACAGTGGTTAGAATGCAGTACTGCAGGCTACTTCTGCTGCCTGCTGGTTGCCTGCAATTTGGCAGTTCACAGCCTTCCATCCTTCTGAGGTGGGTAAAATGGGGACCCAAATTGTTGGGGGCAATATGCTGACTCTGTAAACCACTTAGAGAGGGCTGTAAAGCACTGTAAAGTGATATGTAAGCCTAAGTGCTCTTGCTCTTGCTACATGTTAAGAATGAATGAGACATTGACCTGCTGATCTACCTTTCATGGATCTACATTAAAACATTGGGATGTCTCTGAAACTGGAGAAAGGTGGCCAGATTATAGTAAAGAGCAGCGGTGGGATTCAAATAACTAAATTCAAGCAACTGCTTCTTCTTAATGACTGGCTAGGTTGGTGTGGATGGGCGGGTCATGTGACTGAGTGGGAAACTCTATGTCACTCATGTGGGTGGTGCATGTATGGGCCAAGTGGGGTTGGGGAGGGAATCTCTAATTGGTGGGGCAGGAGGGGGGCAGAAGCAAAGACAGAAAGATCCAACTCTGTGTGTGTGTGTGTGTGTGTGTGTGAGAGAGAGAGAGAGAGAGAGAGAGAGAGAGAGGGAGGGAGGGAGGGAGGGAGGGAGGGAGGGAGGGAGAGAGAGCGCACCGCTGCCAGCCCTGATATACTGTAACTCTCCGAGATTAGATCAGATCTTTCTTTCTCTTTCACTCACACACACACTGCTTCCAGATAACTAGGTAAATCCATTCCTTGGGCATCTCTAATGGGCCCATTGCACATTTGGTCTTCAACTGAATAATCTCCAACTTTATGCCCTGCCAATCATCAGATACCCTCCAATATAGTGAACTGACCAAAGAACATGAGGCTACCAATGTGAAGACCTGGAAGCTCCTCACAATGTATAGAGTTTTCTGACTCAAGTCAACAGTCAAAGACTAGATCAGCTAGAAAGACAGTTGGGAAGGGGATCTGGTGAGTCTTAAAACCACTGCCCTGCATGAAACCAAAGTATCTAGGAAAATGTCAGTAAGATGGCACTCAAAGATGATCAGTTAAGAAAATTCCTGAGGCAGCAGCAGATGTGAGAGAAAGATCAAGCAGAGGAAGGGCCGTGGCAAGACTAGATCCTACATGGGATGTACCATCAACAGATAGCTGACATTGGAAAATCCTAGCAGTAAGTGGAAAGAGCTGGATTAAAATACAGATTTGAGGCAATGATCATAGCAGCAGAAGAAAAGTTACCAAGAACCAGAGTCATAGAAACAGGAATCCAAGAAATGATCCAAAATAAAGACTATACAGAGAGTTGTTAGAGACAGTCCAGCATATATAAGATGCAGGCAGGATTAGCATACACTGTAGCACAAACAAGTATCCAGCATTGTATACAGGAACATCTGCACAGTGTAAGGGCTAGACCAGAGGTGGCGAACCTTTTACTCATCAAGTGCCGAACAGATACGTGTTTCGCGTGCTTCACATGCATGCATGCCATCTGCGCTAATGTGCGGCTCCTCTCCATGCACTGCACGCACACCGCACCATTTGCGCATGTGCACGGCTTTCACATACACTCCCACCATGAGCTGTGCATGCAACCACAACATCTGCACATGCACACAGCTTTTGCACGCATCCCACCATGCGCTGCATGCACAATCACACAATCTGCGCATGTGCATGGTTTTTGTGTGCACAATGCACATGCACAAACTCCATCTGTGCATGTGCATGTTGCACACCAGTACTCTTGCACGCATGCGCAAATGCACATGCATGCACAGGAGAGCTCCGAAGACCATCTAGGTCTCCTGAATTGCATGCAAACACCAGCTGAGGTACATGCGCATGCGCAGCTGCAGGTGATTTGGGTGACAGCTCGCATGCCCAGAAAAATGGCTTTGCATGCCACTTCCGGAACGCATGCCATAGGTTCACCATCACAGGGCTAAACTCTCCCTAATTTTTTTCAGAAAAAAACGGCCTGAAGAAAGCCAAAAAAATAAGCCGAAAAAAGCCTCAAAAACGGGCCAAGAAAAGCCTTGAAAACGGGCCAAAAATGCCTCAAAAATGGGCTGAAAAAGCCTTGAAAATGGGCCAAAAAAGCCTTGAAAATAGCAAAAAAAAGCCTCAAAAATGGGCTGAAAAAAGCACTAAAAACGGGCCCAAAAAGCCTTAAAAATGAGTCAAAAAAAGCCTAGAAAACAGGCAGAGAAAAGGCTTGAAAATGGGCTGAAAAAAGGCTGGAAAAGGCCCCCAAAAAGGCCTGAGAATGGGGCGCACATAGGTCAAAAACTTTTTCTTGTTGATTTTTTCTTCTAAATTTAGGTGTGTCTTATAGTCAGGCCCATCTTATAGTCCAAAAAATACAGTACTTTTTTCTGTAAACTTGCACTTAATGAAGTCAAATCTCTGATGTATCTCTTGTGTAGCTTCCTACCTTTCTCACCTTTGAAGAAAAGAACATAAGTTTGTAACCTGTTGTTTAAGCTGTTTTTGTGAAACTCTAAATGAAAGTTGCAGTAAAGCTCAATAGTCCAGTACAATGAATGATACAAACAATGTCCTTATCAATGGAATAGAAGTCATATTAATTAACACAACAGGATTATTAGATCTAGAAGGAAAATTATACAATGTGGAGATAATTCAGAAAATTCAATTGCTACAGTGATTTTCCCAAGAGGAGCAGAGGAAATTATTAGTCACCATAAGCACATAAATACTAAATGTGTTAAAGCACGTGAAAAATAGTAATTTACACCAGTTAATCTTAGTCACACTGACTTTTGAGTGTTCTAAATGCTGCCACATTTTAGTGTAGTTTCATTGAGGAAAAGCAGAACACCAAAAGAACCCGCTAAATATAGTTTTGTTTCTTACCAGTGTTCTGACTAAAATCAACGATGACATTTCCTAAGTGCTTTTGAATGCATTTTAAGACTGTAAGTTGTTGCTGGTATTAAAGTAGGAAATGCGGGTCCAGCTAGATGACCACTGAAGGGCCCTCTCTAATAATAATGATGATGATGAATGTGGGACCTACTAAATGACCACTGGACATCTTTCTAGTATTCCTTTCCAAATGTATCCAGTGTAAAAATACAAAAGCCAGCCAAACTCCTCTGTATAAGCAACATTCTGTAAGGGAGGACCCCTCGCTGTCAGAAAGACCCATATCTTGGGTGACATACTGTTTGAAAGTTACAAATGTCAAGGATACCAAAATGAGACAGTGAGTCTCTATCACCAAAGATAATTTTCAGAAAAGTTATATTTGTTTGGCAAGACATGTAAGAACTTTTGTAATTAGGAAATGTCTCTTTGATGTAACAAATGTTTCTAAATGAAAACTGCTGAGTTCACAGAATCCTTTGTTTGAAACTGTATAAAGACCAGGGTCCCCGACCCATAATTTTGTTCAGACTTCCAGGTATGAATCGGACTCTGAACCTTATTGCAATAATAAAATCTGATTCTGTTTGCCCTTTGGGATGACTCTCAATCTCTTCATTCCATAACAGTATGGCATTACATAAAAGCCAGGAATGAGAGGCCCCAATTCAAATGTCATTTCTGCAAGAAGATCATGTACTAACCTCAGACAAATTATAACCCAGACAGTATTTGTGGTCCCTCTGCAATATGGGGTTGACAACAAACCTGGCTTATTGATTGAAGAGGGTTTGGGGCCAATCAAATAGTATACTATGCTGGGTGACCTAAATACACTGAGTGCCTAGAGGGGGAGATGGCTTATCATTTGGACTTTTCAGGAATATGATATGTCTGGACTATGACCAGGTTTGCACTTTTGATGAAATGTGGTGTGTAGGATAAACTACTATGAGTTTAGTAGGTTTTTTACTTGCAGCTGTTTTGCTAGAGTACTATTTCTACTCTTTAGTGCTGCAATTTGATTTGTTAGTGGCACTTGTAAAAAGTCACATAAACCATGTTAGTGCAATTCATTTTATGCTTGGTCTAAAGTTTCTAAATTGCTTGGCCTAGTAAAATGATGATAATGATGATGCCATTTTTCATACTAGAACACTGAAAAAAATCTAGAATTACAGCTAACCATATCATTTTCTCTGGGCAATTCTTGTCCATGGGAAACTTAGAATTATACTAGTATTGGATGTTGAGCAGTTCTTAATTAAATTGGATTTCAGTTAAAGATCCCGCTAAATCAGATTAAAAAATCTAATTAAATCAGCAACCTGTTTCTCAGGCATTCAATATAATCCATAACAAATACATGGAAGTGATAGTCATTCAGTTATCTTTTTTCAGCACATACTTTTGAAGTGGAAGGAAACTCAGTGCTGTTTTATAAGATAATTAAGTTTGCACAACATTTCACAGTAGTACAGTCCATAATTTATGCGCAGCACATTAATTTTTAAAACTGTACTAGCGGCTACTTTCTCTGCTTAGGACAATAGTAATAACAAGTAATAATAGTAGTGGTAGTAAAAGAATAAATATGACCTCCTTATGACCTCAAAGTTCTTTAGTGATTATTCCACACAGGCAGTGCTCCCACTAACCTGAGTGCTTGCACACCTTTACAGTAGCTGCTGCACACTAGTGTACAAGTCTCAGTGTCTTGTAAAGCTGACACAAAAAGTTAAGAACGGAGATAGACAAGTCAACAAGGAAAGGGAAGCTGATGGGAATCAATAACTTCTGGGCTATCAAAGGATACAAAGGGTCACATGCTCCTGGTTGCATCTTAGCTTCCTATTGGAACTAGAATCTGAAAGTGTTCTACCTTGCATGCAACTGGGCCTTGAGGTTTTTATCTTTGATTTGCATGAGACTGAATGCCATTTCAACAGGACTCAAGGAAGAATCCAGTAATCTTCCTCTGCTTTTGCAACTCCAGAAATTTGGATAGCCCAAAATTGCCCAGGCCAATTCAAGCACTAGTTAAAAACCATGACTTAGAGGGAATGTTACAAACAGGTTTGGACTGTTTTGAGACTATTAATAGAAGTTTTCTGAGCTGAAAGAGCAAATGGAGTTTCATGTCTGATATTGTAAGGTGAACACAGCTGAAAGTGAATCATTAGTAGTTCTCAGAGAGCAGTGAATAGCATGATTTCACAATGGTTTCATACAAATTGTTTTTTGCCTAAGATTCTGTATGAGCCCCGTTTGTTAATCTAGTGTTGGATAGAAAGTATTCTAAACTATCACCATGGCTATGACAGCAATTCTATGGCAAGCAGCAATCGTTTATAAGAAAGGAAGGTCTATTGCCATGATGGCGAACCTATAGCATGCGTGCCACAGCTGGCACCCAGAGCCTTCTCTGCGGGCATGCGGGCTGTCGCCCAGCTCAGCTTCACTGCGCAAGTGCACTGCGTCGCGCCTCCCACCAGCCAGCTGATTTTTGAGATATGCAGGGGGTGTGGGAGACGTGCATGCATGTGCATGCACGGGGGTGGGGAAGCACAGGGGGTGCTCCGTGCCCCCCCCACAGCTCGTTTTTGCACCCAGAAGGCTCCCAGGAGTCTCCATGCGTCCCGTTTTGGATGCCACGTAAGTGCAGGGCCCATGCAGAGCCTGGGGAGGGTGAAAAACCTCCCAGAAGTTCCAGAAGTCCAGAAACAGGCCTGTTTCTTGCCTCCAGAGGGCCTCTGGAGCCCAGAGGAGGCTATTTTTGCCCTCCTGGAGGCTCGAGGAAAGCCAATTTCACCCTCCTGGAGGCTCAAGACCATGCCCACCATGGCCACATGCACCCAGCAACTGGGCAGAGAACTGGTTGCTAAAATTTTTGAATCCCACCCTTCGCATGGGTCTTAGCTGAAAGTTTTAATTGTATCTGCTGCTGATGGTTATTTTAAAATTGTCTTTTAGTGGAATGGGCATTAGATGCTGATGAATATTTTAAAACAGGTTTGAAATTGAAATGGTATCTGCTCTGGTAGGTATTTTAAAACTGAATTGAAATGAATTTTGATAAAATTACTGATAAGATATTAAACATTTTGTATGGTTTTAATTCTATAAACTGTTGTGGAAGGAAAACAGTCCTGCTAATTAGTTAAGATGCAGATTAAGGAATGCTTAAAAAGTAGCAATTAATAAGAGTTAAAGAAAATTAATTATGAAAAGTTAAAGGAAGATATAAAACATAAAATAGATAAAAAAGAGAAAGTAAAATTATCATAGTTTGAAAGAATTGCAATGATAAAAATGAAAGTTTTACCAAAGATTATTTTTTTGTTTTGGATGATCCCAATTAAATTTTCAGATCAAGAATTAAAGCAAATAGACTTCCGGTGGGATCGCGACATCGCCGGACGCTTCTTTTTGAAGCGCCAACCCAGGGCTCCGTAGAACCGCAAGAACAGCAACTATCAGCTGTCTTGCGGTTTGGAAACTTTCCTCCTGGTAAGAGGGGGGAAAGTGAGTAGACGGGTGGGGTAGAGCTCCCTAAGAGTGCCAGATTTTACCTATAATCTGGCGCTCGAAGATGAGAGCTCCCCGCTAAGCCTGGCAGTACTCCGGACCCTGGATGTTTCTGCTTTGCAGAGCTAGATGTCGTGACCATCCCAGCAACCAACTTTAAATAAATACTTTTTGAATCGAGCTGGCGGAGCATGAGCAGCAAGAATAAAACAGCAAGTATTTTCTTTCTTTTAACTCCAAAGAATTACCTTCTTTAAAAGATTTTCTTTAAGCAGAGAAAGTGAAAGCAAGATGGCGTTTGAGTTTCAACGGGGCATGAAGAAGTGAAAGTTAAAAGCAATTATTGACAAGCCACTGTTTGAAACGTAAAACTCTTTTCTGAAAAGTGGATTAACCAAGAAAGGAAGTAATTATAATAATTGAAGCAGTAATATAAATTACAAATTGCAAAGGGTCTTTTTTTCTTTTTGATACTTTTTTTCCCTGTCCTTTTGGAAGGGAAAGAAGAAGGGGGGCAAGATGGCTGGTTTTTTTGAAAGCAAAGAAAGGGAAGAAGGGTTAATTAACCCTCATATATGGTCTGATTTTGAGGAAGCTTGGAATTCAATTACCTCTGCTTTATTGGAAAAAATTGATACTATATTTCAAGCTTCTCAAGCTGGAAACAATGAAATACATGGAAATACTGAGTTGCAATCTAGCAGTGGGGGATTGATTGAAGAGCTGGGAGAAGGAAAAGAACAACAACAACAGCCTACAGGTTTTTTTGAGAGTAAGATGGATGCTTTGCAGAATAAGGAGCAAGAAATTTTGGGAGCTGATGAGATCTTGGCTATACGAATTTTTTGTTAAAGTTCGTAAAAAGGAGAAGAAGAAAGACTGGAGACAAGGAAAATAACCCTGCTTGATGAGATGATGGTCCTTAAAAAGTATTGTTTAAGTGTTTAAAGATTTTGAACTTTTGGAAGAAAACATCCAACAGCTTAATGCCAGTTAACTAAGTGATGAGCAACGATGAGGAGGTAACCTACAGCTGTATTGGAATATTTTGAGAAGAATAAACAGATCACTGCAATGCTGGTGTGTTGGGTTGTGAAATAAGCCTTGACCTGAGTGATTTGGAATATTTTATTAAGGACTGTAATAAATTTGGGCCTAATTGTAATTGCAGAAGTTTTATTGAATATAGTAAATTGGAGTTTTCTGTTTGAAGGTAATAAATATAAGGCAAAAGGACTATGGGCCTAGGGCAATTGCAGTTGATCTGGTGGTTTCCCTAATACGTCTGATGAACTTATTAATCTAATTTTTGGCTGGATTTGATGGATATTATTTGAAATACAATTACAAAGTCACTTGGGGCGGTTTTTTATATAAAGAAGCAATTTTTATTTAGGTGGGTAGATGCAAATGAAGACATTCTACATGCTGTTGGAAGATGTGAAGATAAGAAGATTAATAACTGGTTTAATCTAGTACCATGATGGCGAACCTATGGCACACGTGCCACAGGTGGCACGCGGAGCCATATTAGTGGGCACGCCAGCTCAGCTCTGGGGCGCATGCGCCCGCCGGCCAGCTGATTTTCGGGCCTTCTGGGCCCACCAGAAGTAGGGGAACAGGCTGTTTCCTGCCTCTGGAGGGACTGGGGTGGGTGGGGAAGGCCCGTTTTTCTTTCATACCTGGCTCCAGATCTGTCTATTTATCTGGGAAGGGCGAAAACAGCCTTTCCCACTCCCTTGGAGGCCCTACAGAGGCTGAAAAGGCCCATTTCCTGACTTCCGGTGGGACAGGAAGTGACGTTTTTTGCTGTCCCCGTCCTCCAAAGACTCCTAGAGAGGCTCCTAGAGACTCCTAGAGAGGTTCTGGAGGCTGGGGACAGCAAAAAATGTCACTTCCTGTCCCACTTTCAGCCTCTGTAGGGCCTCCAAGGAAGTGGGAAAGGCTGTTTTTGCCCTTCCCAGATAAATAGACAGGATCTGGAGCCAGGTAAGAAAGAAAAACGGGCCTACCAGGCCATCATGTGCCAGGAGGGGGGGAGGGAGGTTGCGCACACATGCATGTGGGCACGTGCACGGACAACCCTCCCCCGCCCCCCCCCCTCCTGGCACGCGATGGCAAAAAAGTTAGCCATCACTGATCTAGTATGAAGAATTTAAATGTTTGATATAGCTATTAAATGATGTTTTTAGTTGATTTGTTAATATGTACTGATAAATTAATAAGAAGTTTGATTATTATTTTTTAGTTAGAAAATGTTTTTTTTTAAAGTGTTTTAATTATAATTAGACCTTCAAGGTTTAAAAGTGGAGGACGGAAGAGTTTATATAATATTTTATTTTAAATTTGGGGTTTTTGAATGAGGTTTTTTTTGTTTTCAATGAAAGAAGTTATAAAATATCTTGTTAAACTCTACAGATCTAATAATCTGCTAAGTGTGTATTAGTTAAATTGAGTAATGATAGGTTTGATTAGGTGATATTTAACTGTTTTATTAACTGCTGCAACTATAAATGGATATTAATTCTGTTAAATTAGATGGAATAAGAAGAAAGAAGACTTGCTTTCCTTTTATCTGTTTGTTTAATGATTATGATAAATGAGAGATGGAGTTGAATTTAGGGGATTTAAACTGTATTTTATATTTTGTATTTGCTCTGGGAAGTCGGGGGAGGGTGGTTGGGGAGGGGGGGAAATGTATGTAAAACTTTTAAAACTTTTTCAATAAAGAGGAGTGGACTTCCACTCCCAGAATCCCCCCCCCAAAAAAAAGAAGACAAAAAAAAAAAGAATTAAAGCAAATACAGAGAGGGCTGGTGGTGTATTGTAATGGAGGTAAGAGAGCAAGAATAGGAAAAGCATTGTGGTATGAACCATTAAAAAAAGGTGGGCTGGGTCTTCCAAATGTTAAAAAATATTGGGTAGCTAATCAATTAAAGATGGTCCCAGATATTATAGCAGTAACTATAGATTTAATATGGACGGATATAGAGTTGAAAGAATTAAGGGATATAGATGATCCTATTGAAACATATTGGTTTTAAAACATTTTAAAAATTGCTAGGAGAATTCAAAATCCCTTATTTTTATAGAATAAATGGAGATACCACTTAATGCCAGGAATTTTTCCTTTAACACTGGTGGTGGAAATGGAGAAATTCCCTAAGATTGAATTGAAGGAATGGATTAGTAAACTAAAATAAAATCAGATATATAAATGGGAAGACTGGAAGAACAAGATAAAGAATATAACACAACTAAAGAATGTTTTAGCAGATGTTAAAGTAAATTGGTTGAATTTAATACAATTAGAGAAATGGATAAAAGTGGAAGAAAGATTAGAGGAGAAAAATAGACAGTTAACAAAATTTGAAATGATTATAAAAAATGTGAGTTGAATGAAGAATATACAGGTAAAAGAAGAATTGGGAAAATATATAGAATATTAACTGAATTAGAACAACAGGCAAAAGGTTTAAAATTGATTTGGGAATCAGATTTAGGAGAAATAAATAACGATTAGAAAAATATTTGGAATAGAAAAGTATATAAGAATATGCCAGTTAGAGTTAAGGAAAATGGATATAAAGTGATATGGAGGTGGTACTTAACACCACGTAAACTAAATCAAATAAATGGTAAATATACAAATATATGTTGGAGGTGCAAGAAAGAGATTGAAACATATCAACACATGATGGGATTGTGATAGTACACAAAAAATATGGGACATGGTGTTTAGAGAAACTAGAGCACTTTTGAATGTAAATTTAGATATGTCACCGAAAATTGCATTATTGTTGCTGGTGCAGGGGTGAAATGCTCCTGGTTCGGACCGGATTCCCTGATCCAGTAGTGATAGAGGCGGGTGGTTTGGAGAACCAGTAGCAAAAATCCCTGCGCACCCCCCCCCCATGCCCAGCTGAGCCGCACAATCATCAGAAGCGTTTTTTTTTACTTTTAAAAGCATTTTTCTACAACCTCTGGCCGAAAAAATGCTTTTAAAAGTTAAAAAAAAAGCCTCTGATTATCACACTGCTCAGCTGGGATCATCAAAGGCTTTTAAAAGAAAAAAACCCTTTTTTTTCTTTTAAATGCCTCTGATGATCCAAGCTGAGTTGCCTGATCTTTGCCAAAGAGGTTGTAGAAAAAATGGTTTTAAAAGTAAAAAAAAATAAAAATGGCCACGCCCACCCAGTCACATTACCCCCCCCCCAAGCCACGCCTACAGAACCGGTAGTAACAAATTTTAGATTTCACCACTGTGCTGGTGGAACAATGGGATATAAATGAAACAAAAAAATAAATGATTGGAAATTTGATAATGGCAGCTAGATTAGTGATGGCTAAATACTGGGGACGAAATTAGGATATTCAAAGAAATAAATGGTATAATGAAATTTGGAGCATGGCAACTAATGATAAATTAACAACAGAAATTAAATTTTAAAAAGGGATGATTAAAACAAACAATTATAATTTATTTATTTTGGTTAAATTTTTATACCGCCCTTCTCCTTCCGGACTCAGGGCGGTGAACAGCCAACTAAAAAACACTATATACAAAAGTTAAGACAAGTTTTAAAATAATTTAAATAAAATTTGGCCCATAATTTAAAAAACAATTCAAATTTAAAATCAGTATCAAAACTTTAAAACCAAAACATGGGGTCAGGCCACCCCAGCTAACTGGAAGAAATGAGTTTTAAGGGCCTGATGAAAAGTCCGGAGATCTGGGATCACTCGTATCTCTGGGCGGAGGTTGTTCCAGAGGGTAGGCGCCACCACAGAGAAGGCTCTCCCCCTGGGGGTCACCAGCCGACATTGTCTGGCCGACGGCACCCTGAGGAGGTCCTCTCCGTGGGAGCAAACTGGCCGGTGGGAGGCAATTGGTGGCAGGAAATGAAATAGGGGGAGATTTTATAAAATCAGTGTTAGTGGAAGACAAAGGGAATAAACCTACTCAAGAATATATGCTGTTTTGGAGGGGATAAGGGCGCAATTAGAATACTGTATATTGTATATTTTTAGCTATTATAGAAGAAGAAATATAAAGGGGAAAAATGGTCTCCGAGGGTGTGGGTGCACTGTATTATTTGTATTTTCTTTTCTTTTTCTTTTTTTGTATTTAGATGTGTATGTATATGTTCGTATTGTTTGCATTACTTGTATTTAATAAAATAAAAAAGTAGCTATTAATGTACAATAGCAAAAACTGAAGGTTTATAGCACCTTAAAGGACTAACAAATATTTTTATATTTGTTATTTCCCCCGGCCCACGTGGGAGGGCCTTCTCTGTGGCTGCCCCAGCTCTCTGGAACCAGTTACCTCCTGAAGTCCAGACCATCCCCACCCTATTGGCCTTCTGAAAAGCGGTGAAAACTTGGCTTTTCCGGCAGGCCCGGGGCCATTGATCTTGCTCTTGTGATCTGGTGAGATCCGGCCATGAATGGCATGAATGACTTTTTAATGTTTTTAATGTTTTTAATGTTTTTAATTTTAAAATGTTTTTATAATGATTTTTTAAAATGTATTGTGAGCCGCCCTGAGTCTTCGGAGAGGGGCGGAATTAAATTAAATTAATTAAATTAAATTAAATTAAATTAAATTAAATTAGGTAACAGAAAAGCAGAGGAAAGAAGGGCTGAGAGGTATATATGGCTTCTTACAGACAGCCACTAAAATCGTCCTAACTGAATTAACTGTTCAAATTCTAAACCATCAAAGCCAAATCAACATAAATACCATGTATTGCTCATAAACTGTACTCATAAACTATAACGCTCGCCAGCATTCTTGGGCAAAAACTGGAGACCACTTTTAAAAAGTTATGTTCATTGGTGCTCAACAATATTTTTGATGCCTATTAGGATTTCTGCTCCACAGTACTGTGTGTTAAAAATGTTGACCAGTATTTATTTTAAACCCTAAATGTTATGTCCTTATAAGGACATCCGGCCGGGGATTGGTTAATCCTCC